>VWZL01000732.1:569047-647418 GCA_013396915.1 Stercorarius parasiticus | reverse complement strand
CCCTGGTGTTTTTCTGGGTGGAGGCAGGTTTGCTTGCTAAAATGAGCCGAGCGGCTCAGGGAAAAAAAAGCGATGGAGAAAAAAAGGTGTCCTCCTTGCTGCATGTGTGAGTGAGATTTTGGAGGTGCCTCTCAGGCTCTGGCATCCCTCCTCTCTGGAAGAGCTGTGGAAACTTGGCAGTGGGGCTGTCTTGTGTCATCCTCATGGAAATTCAGTCGAATTGGGAGCAGATACCCGTCTGCTTGGCAGGTCTCTGAGGAGCCTGTATGATGCTTTATCAGCCAAACCCTGGAGAGTGGCTCCTGGCTCCAGGGGGCTGCAGGGTGGGCATCTCCCTTGGCCCTTCCTCAGTGGAGACTTTACCTGGACAGTGACTGCTGCAGAGTGGGAATGGGGGGAAAAAGCAGCTCGTATGGAGCTCCTGGGAGACAGGACAAGGTCTGCAGGATTGGAGAGATCGTGGGACCCTGTAGCCAGTGACTGGTTTGGGACGACCCACAATGCGGCTGTGCCATGCGGTGCTTGAGGGCCCTGGAGAAGGTGCCATCTTTTGCACCAGACTCTTTTTTTTTTTTTTTTTTTTTTTTTTTTTCCCCACGNTTTTTTTTTTTTTCCCCCAGATGGGATTATCTGTGCTCTCGTGGCGTTTTTCCCGAGTTTAAGGGTGTGAACACTAGTCTCCTGGCCTTCTTCCAGGCTGAACAATTACTTTCGGCATCCCTTATTTTCCCCCCCTGCTGTCGGGTTGTGCTCCTTCCCAGAGCTGGTGGGCTCCCTCCTTCTGCAACGAAGGTGCTTGCAAGGGTGCTGGGAGGATGGCAGGAGGAGCATGAGCCTTGCCGGACCTCTGAGACGTCTTTCGGGGTGGGCTGGAACAGCCAGCCAAGCTGCCTGTCTGGATAGCCTGGCCGGGGCAGGGGGAGGCAGGCTGCTTGAAGTCAGCGGGAGCCTTGCCTTTGATTCAGCCGAGGCTTGGATCGGCCCCTGGATTTTGGGAAGAGCTCAGTGAACCTCTGCGTCCAGCTGCCGGCGCGGGGATTAATGCTGGGAGGCGTGGGTGAAAGCTGGAGCTGTGAGCAGTGCAGTGGGGGCCTGATGGCCGTGGGCACGTGGTGGGGATTATGGGCTGACGTTCTCCCCGCTGCCTGCAGCCTTGGTGCTGGCCGTGCCTTTGGGGCTGGGATGGGGAGATGTGGGGTCTGTGCATCCCTCCTTCAGCAAAGGAAACCCCCTGCCATGGGTGGAGGAAGAGGGAGGCCTGTGGATCTCCGGCTTCGGGTGCGAACTGCTTGCTGGTGACCCTGTGGAGGAGACAACAGCCGCTTGCCACCGGGGACCTGGCCTGTGTGAGCTGCTGGCGGCGAGGAGGGGAGGCTGGGGAGGGTCCCCAGCCCCTCTCCTGGAGGCCGATGCCTGCCTCTGCCCTGCCCGGGGCTGGTTTTCAGGGGCGCAGGCATTCCAGGAATTTGTAAGGAATTAGGGGGCGGGTGGGGAAGAGCGGGAAGAGTCCTGCAACACGAACCATCTGGCCTCCTCGCTCTTTCCGCGCGGCAGTGTCTGGGATAAAGGAACTGATCGAAAACAGACATTGTTTGAGACAATAAAACCGTATTACACGTTAATGAGAAAATACATTTGAGAGCCGAGGGCCCTGGGGCAAGCTGGGTGTTCTTCTCCCTCTCCTCTCGACCCGTGCATGGCCTGGTGCTGTGCTGCCCGCGGCAGCTACTTTTCCCTCTGCTGTGGGCTCGCTCAGCAAGCTGGGCTGCTGCCGGCAAGCGTGATTAAAGCAAGGCAAGCTTTGCTGGGGTGCGTGCCCCTGTTCCCCCATCTTGTGGCAGAGGAAAGCATGATCCCAGCATGGATGCAGAAAGCAACCCTCCACCCTACGTGGTTGGGGGGGGGGGCAGCGTGTTTGCTCCCTTTCCCTTTATTCCCACTTGTACACTCAGCCTGGGAGCCTGTGGGGCCTCAGGCTCACAAAGCTCCTCTCTCCCAGTAAATAAAGCGGGTTAGGGCCTGTTCCCTGGCTGCTGGGCAAGTGGCACAGCCTGCCTCCCAACTGCCCGGCACAACATTCCCTGAGCGGCTGCAGGAGAGCCCTGCAGCCTGTACCTGGCCCTGCTGAACCCATGGCCTGGAGGACCATAACGTGGTGCATTGTTGATGCTGGTTATCAACCAGCCTTGATTACCTTCCCTCTCATCGTCGGCTCATGCCTGTCCCCATGGGGTGGGCAGACGCTCTGCCTCTGCTCTGGCGGGGTGTGTGGGCTCCCTTGGGTGGCCATGGCTTGGCAGAGCCCTTGCCAGCTCCCCTCCTTGCTCATCGCATCCTGGCCTTCCCCTTTTTCTCCTTCCTGGAGCTGGGTGTGGGTGTCCACACACCCTCTGCTCCACATCCCCTCCTGCGAGAGAGTCGGGTGTCCTTGGGAAGAAATCCAGGATGGATCCTCACCTGGAGGACGTTATTGACTCATCCAGGCTTAAAGTCAGGCTTTAGTGATCCTATGGCTGAGCTTTCAGGCTTCCTGGCACCCTGTGTTTTGCCATGGGGCTGCCTTTTCCCAAAGGATCTGGGGAAGAAGGGAGCTCTGGATCCTAGTTTTCAAGTAAGGGACAAGTAGGGGTTTAGAAGGTGGGGATGGGGAAGCAAAGGGGCTGTTGGGGGGGACGTGTCTGGAGTCTGTACCTCCCAGCCTAAGATTTTCAGAGATCTTTCTTCACCTCAGGCAGGAGCAGGGAGCTGACGGTCCACGACAAAGGCCCCTTTTCTTCTCCGGGCTAGTGTTTTCATAGTGTTGGGTTACATCCCCCTCGCTTTTGGGGGTGGGTGGGAAGGGGGCATTGATAGAACCTGACACAGCCTACATGATGTAATGTTATTTTTTCGGTACCGAAACGAGGCAATTTTTCACTCGAAGTCAGCAGAATTTATGTTGAGCCCTGCTGGAGGGAGGGAGCCTGAGCTGGGGGTACAGGATGGGGTCTCTGACCCAACCCTACATGCCCCTGCACCCCCTCCAGCCCTGCCACAAACCCCACTGCCCGCACAGAGGTAACGAGTGCATCACCCCCGGACCCTTGCCTGCTCCCCCTACCCCTCACCTCATGCTTGAACTGAAATATTTTAATTAAAACAGATTCTGTTGGGAGCGTAGAGCCAGGGAAGCCCGCTGCAGACCCTGCTTTCAGTGCTCGGGCCCTCAACATCTGTTTCCTATTGAAAGCTCTTTGGAAAGGAGAGCCGGCCCCTCCTCCCATCCCCAGTTTCAGTCCATTTGGAGACCAACGCGCAGCCTGGCTTTCCAGGGGTTTGTCTCTCTCCCAGCCTACCCCCAGCCCAGCCAGGCTGAAGTTTTGCTCAAATAAAAATAAACAAATGAAGTTGATTGCGGGCAGCAGGGAGGCTCACATCTCACTGCATGCATGAGGCTTTATCAACGTGATGCCCCCCAGCATGGCCGGGGGGTGAGGATGGGGGTCTCCATGCTCGCCCAGCAAGGAGGGCAAAAAATCAGTAGGCTTGCTGCTGGGGGACCTGCAAAGTTGGATTTGGTGGTGGTGATGTGCATGGGAAAAGCTTTTTATGTCCTATAAAGAAAAGCTCTGCCTGTTCCTCTGGCTGGGAGCAAGTGATGCCACCGGCGTGAGCCCTTCTGTTTGTTGGTGTTGTGACTGCCCTGAGTCACAGTTTGCAGCTTAACCATTGGTATCTGCTTTCTGTCATGCTTTTTCCAGCTGAAATGGTCCAAGGTGTGAGGAGGTCCGGGTTGGTTGCCTTGGGTGGCTGCAGTCTGGGTGGGAGGATGTTTGGAAAAACCATCCCAAGTGGATGGGCTGCTTGGTTGTGGGCCCTGTTGGGATGAGGTCTCCCATTCCACAGGAGCATCACTGTGGTCTTCCAGTAATGCATCAGTGTGTTAAAATTGTTGGTATTTTGGGAGAGGCAGCTCCCATGAAGAAACATGTCTGTGTGAGTTGCGGGAAAGCTGGGATGTGTAGAGTGCTGGACCTGCATGGGGAAGGGACATGATGTGGTATCAGTGGCCATCTGGTTTGGCCTGTGCGTGGCTTGGAAAAGCCAGAGAATGGACCACCTCGTGCCAGACTGGCTGGGGAAGGCTGAGGCATGTTGGTATGGCTGTGGAAGGCAGTGTTTTACTCAGCCTCTTGACTCTGGTGGACTCATGCAGCACAAGAAGGAAGAAGATCCACCAAGGCTTTTCCACTGCACCGGTAGAGGTGTTGATGGGTCTGTAATCCCTCCTCGCTGGTTGCACAATAGATGCACTGGATAAAAGCATTCTGCAGTGGCAAGCACTCTCCAGGTGATCAAAAGTGGATTTGAGGACATGGCTCTAGGATTTGAACAGATTTGTTGCTGTTGAGGCTGTTTGCTTTAGTTAGTTAAATCTGTTTGGTTTGCAGTCTAGATTCTCTTCCTCTTCTTTCTGACTCCCCCTTCAATTTCCCAAGCAAATGCAGCCTGGATTTGGTCCCATGAGAGCTGTCAAGGCTCTGTCTGGAGGAGCTGCACCCCTCATGAGATACTGCCGCGTCCGCAGCCTGAACAGCGTGGAGGGTGGTGGAGTTGAGCGGAGGGACAGGAGATGGGTGGGTCAGAGAAGGGAGGTCAGGGGGACCGCATTTCCAGGAAGGTTGCTGTGCTGCCGGCATTTGCTGTGGAAAGCCGGAGGTTGCAGCCGTGTCCAGATGTGGAGAGGTCAACCCAGCGCCCTCCTGCACGGGGAGTGGAGAGGTTCCTCTCTGGCCATTTCAATAGAGCGCTGCCGCCATTTAGGAGTGCAGGAGGGAGTGGGAAGAAGAAGGAGCGTGACGAGGGGTGGGTAAAGATGGTTGAAAAACTACAGGCGAAAAATATAAACCTGTAGGCTGCGAGAGCTGATTCTCACCACATTAAAGGGTTTAAAGAAGGTTGTTTCTCTTCCCTTTCCTGGAACTTTTTCCTGACCCCTTTCAAATTGAAAAGCTTTATCGAGTGTTAGTGGCTTTTCTTTTTTGTGATTGTTGCTTTTGGCTTGAAAGGCAGGAAGCAAACAAAAGCGGTGTGTGCTGCGCTGGCTGCCATAACCCCTCTCCCCAAAACAGTGGACGCTTTCCAGTGTCCATATTTCAATGCAGTGTTATGGTTGGGGTGGCAGGGAAGGGAGGCTGCTCGGCTGTGAATGAATACATCTGCTTGGTTAGGGAGACCTCCTGGTCCTGCTCAGGGTTGTTGCTGACCTCCTTGCCAAATGCCTGGGTGAGGGTGGTACCTCGTTGTGTGGTGACTTAAGAAGGGAGGTTTGGCTAAACCGATGATGCGATGAGCAGGTCTTGATTCCCTGCTCCCCCTCCATCTCCTGGCTCAGGTTTGGCACCGGTATCGCCATCCTGCTGGCAAAAGGTGAGGCGCGGAAACCCTGTGACTCTCCCAGAGACTTTCCCAGATAGGGGTGGTGGGGAATTAAGCCCCCTCCCCAGGATTCTTGTTCCTGTGGGCTACCAACCGATCCCACACTCTTCTACCGTGTATTTTATCTTCCTGGTGATAGTTTCCTGGCCGTGATGCTCCTCTGGTATCGGGACCAGCTGCTGCGCGAAGGCACACGCATGTGCGGGACACAAAGGTTGTGTGTATGAACGAGTAAAAACTCAGAAAGAGTCTTAACACCGCCTTTATCTCATGGAAGAGGAATTTTTTGATGAAGAGTCGCAAAAATCATCCGTATTCCCCCCGGTTGTTTTGGCAGTGGTGTCACCCACGAGGATGCGTCCTACCCGTTTCCTAGGGGCGTCTCTTTAGATGTGTGTGTATAAAGCCCCTGGGCTGCCTTCGCCGAGCTTGTTTTATGCTGCGGTCGTGGTGATGTTCGCTCTCAGCAGCTGAAGAAAAGCTCTGGGTTGTTTTCTCCCCCCCTACCTTTGCATTAACATCTGGACAAAGATAACTGCGTACGTGGGTTGTTTTCACTGGCTTTGACGTCCTCGCAGCCTTAACGAAAAGATCATTTCTAACGTGGAGGAGCGGTGGCCTGGATTGCAGTGGGGTTCGCTCCCTACCTCTCCCCAGACAGCGAGCGGCGTGTTGGGAACAAACTCTGCAAACTTGGCGCAGGCGGGGGGAGCGTAAGTGAAAGCTAATTGGAAGCAGCCCTGACTTGCACTCTGCTGGAGCTATTTACAATATCTTTCATGCGGTGACTTATTGAGTTATTTGCTCAAAGGAAAAAAAAAAAAAAAGTCCACACTTATTTATAGCAACGGTGGTAACCACTGATACATGAGCTGGCTTGGACATGGAAGCATCTGTCCTGGTCAAACCTTTGACTATTAATTCACATCCTTCACCCCCCCCAGCCCTGTACGCATTGAAGCACATATGCAAATAATGATGTCTGGGGGTTGCATTTGGGTACCGGAGACCTTTCAGACCTTTCTCTTAGATTTCTGACCGAGGTCCCATGTCATTGCACCATCCCAGGCTGCTGTCTCTAACACCCTTGACCTCCTGCTGGGTAATGCCTGGTGGGTGGTGGTTTTTCATCGTTGGTTTAACTGGGGTGGTTGCTCAATGTTGCGTAGCTGGCTGGGTGAGGGTGGTGCCTGGCATTGCATCCGACCAGATTTATCTTGAGGGAGCGCTCGACGTTGGTTTCGGAGGAGGGAGGAACGTGTGTGTGTCTTGCACTGGGCTTTGGGTGCGAGGTGTCCTTGTGTGGAGCAGGGCTGGCGCCCAGGTAGGTGTGAGGGGTGTCTTGGCGTCAACCAGACAGGAAGGGTTCAACTGGGGACACAGATCTGTGCCGTGGGGCTTGGGGCTGAAGTCTCATGTGGACCCTGGCCATCACTGCCATTTTATCCAGACTCCAATGATGATATATTCAGGTCTGTGATGCTGACTCATCTCTGACCTGTGCTCTACCCAGATCATGGGAATGTTATTTTAGTCCGGGGAAGACGCGCGGTGTATGTGAAGTATCTGCCTGCCTGAAGATGCTTGTTCCACCTTCCACATCACCCTGGTTTCACAGCGATTGGCTTCTGCCCCTGCCTCTTGCTGATCTTGTTATTTTTTTCAAGCCTGGCATTGATGCTTTTGATGTTCCCAGCTTCCTATCTCTGCACGGCTCCTGCAGTACCAGCCCTGTGCCTTTCATTACCGCATTAACAAACTCGAGTCGTGCCTAACGAGGACGCCTCATACGTTATGCTAATGATCAAGAGACATGTTAATGATATTTTAGAAGCCTAATTAGTGGAATATATAACTATATGCAATTTGGTAATGGACTGTGACAAGAAGTTGTTAAAAGGGGGCTTGACAAATCCAGTTGCATGTGGCCTCAGACAAACAGTTGCTGAGAATAGATGAAGAGAAGCGGGGTCTCTGCGTGCATGTGTGTGCTTGCGTCTCGCCTCCCCATGCTAAAGGGTGTGTTTTTTGGCGCCTGCGCTCGTCAGCCTGACTGACACAAGCTGGTTTTTTGGCTCTAAATTTTCTATTCTGCTGCTTGAACTGACGTGACCAAAGCTTCAATTTATGGGCACAGTAATTTTCTCTCTCCATCTGTCGATATCTGCACGCATATGTATAAAATACAGTTGGTCTGTCTGCGCAAGGAGGCTGTGCTGTGTACGGCCAGAACTGTGGTGGACCTGCTGTTCTCCACCGCTTGGGAGGAGGCAGAGGAGTTGTCAGAGCAGCACCAGGTCTCTTTTGTGCTGTCTGTGTCCCCTGAACATCTCGCTTAGTGGCAGCTCTTCCCAAGATAGATACGCAGCCGTGCTTGAGCATGCATGACTTCTCATCCATGGGAGAGGAGCAGAAGTCATGCAGGACTTCTGTCAAGCAGATCCTGAAAGCACCACCTTAGATGTGAAGATTAGCAGGAGGTGGGCTCCTTGGTACCTGTTTTTCTTCTCTGAACAGTGGAGAGAGCAGTCTGGCTGTAGATACCTCCCCATGGACAATTGCAGATACTTCTCAGGTTTTTTTGGTTGACATGCTTTGTACGAGGCTTGAAAGCTGGTTGCCTGGTTCAAGACCGGGGCTGAATGTTTGGAAACCTGACCTCCTGTCTTAGCTGGGCCAAGCGTAGTTTGAGCCTTAAAAAACCAGGCTGGACATGGGCTTGAAGACGTGCCAGCTGGAGGGTGTGATTTGATGCCCAGCATCTCTGATGATTGGACTCCATGGCCATCCAGTGAGGATGTGAAAAACACAAATCTGTGTCTTGTGCTTCCCGTGTCGTGGATAGGAGCAAAGATAACCTGCTAACAACAGCAGGGTGGTTGTTATCCATCCCGTTTCAGACTCCCTGAGGTTATAGACTGGTTCTTTGTGTGTCTGGCATCTCTTCTGCTTATTAGAAGAGGAGCCACCTTCTGGCATCCCATGGGAGAGGAGAAACCTGGGTTTTCTTCCAGGCTCTACTCCATTGCTGCTGCATGACCTGGGGCGACTTGTGTTGCTGCTGTGTTGGAACCTCTCACGTGGGGATAAGGTGACTGTCCTTCTCTGACAGCAACTGAAAATAAGTTGAAGAGTTGGGGCAAAGGTTTAACAGTATTAATTCCCATTGCTTATGAAGCAGTGCCAATTATTAGATCTTATTTCTTGATATCAAGCCTAATTTTTGTCCATCCTTAATGACTTCCCAGTTTTCCCAGCTGTATACCAAGAGCTGCACTGTTTCATTACTTTGTGCCTCTTCATATGCATGACTTATGTACCTGCCCTAAAATCAAGACTTTAATAAGATTAAATTCCCATTTAAACTCTCACTTTCTTATCACGTGAATATATGCACGAAACCTCTCTCAGGGAAGGAGGCACTGAATTGAAGGGACAGGGAAAGATGTACGTGGCCTTTCAGAGGGTTTCTAAGTGGAGGGCTGGGTGAGAGAAGTGGGATCAGATGGTCCTGCTTGGTGTGGAGACGTGCTCCCATCCCGGGTGTCCATCTGGGCTGTGTAGGCATCTGTGGTCAGGGGGACCCTGTCTGTTCCGAGCGGGAGCAGCCATGGATCTATGATGGGGAGCTGAGCCCCAGGCAGCTCACTGCCAGTGGGTCTGCCTGAAATGTTTGAATCAGGAATTTGCGACTGCTTTGAAGCTTGGAGAACTTTCATCCTGTTGATTTTTCTCCTCCCTTTAAATATTTTTTTTTTTTAAGATGTTAAATTTCTTTTACTTATTTGGGTTTTTTTTTTCCCCTGCTAATAACTAAATTATAATGAGGCTCCCAGTGGGATTTAAAAATATATATAAAAAAAAACCACATAAAAAAAAAAAGCCCTGCAGAAATTATCCCCCCCCCCCTTTTTTTTTTTCTTTCCAGTGCAATCCGTTCTGCATAATAGCTCTTTGTCTCGCTGGCAGATAGGCACGGGGGAGGCCAGGAATCGGCGGCGAGGCAGCGGTGGTGTACAGAAGAGTTTCATGCTGTCCTCGGCCACAGGGCACAAAGTTCCCCTTGGGGGGGGCGATTGCGAACTGTGCACCCCCCAAGCCCCGGGCAGCGTGTGGGCTTCGTGCCCGGGTACCACCCTGCCTGGTTTGTGCTGGGGCTCCAATGAGCTCACCTCACCCAGCATCCCTGCCACGAGACAGGTATAATAAAGCAGGAGAATCTTTACACTCTGCGATTTCATTCCACGGATCAAAGATCAAAGCAGAGGAATACACAGTGATCATAAAATTAACTGCTTTTTCAATTTTACAATGCTTTCAGTGATAAAGAATCATATAAATTTAATATTAATTAAACACTTAGCTTTTAACCTCCTCCTGCATCTACTTTTGGCTCCTTGTTGGGGAAAAATTAATTGGGCATCTTAAATCTTGCGTTACTAAATGCTTTGACAGGGGGTTTCAAAAGCACTTAGAACTTGAACAAAATGTATCTGCACCATTCGTCCTTCCGCTCACCTAATTGAAAAACTTAGAGGGGAAAGGGAGGGGGCAGGGAAGAGGAAAGAAAAAAAAGAAAGTACCGTTTTATGGGTTTGTTTCTTAAAAGGGGAAAAAAAGGGGGGAAGGAAAAAGGCATAACTTATAGCTGCTGTTATGGTCTCAGCTTTAATTCAATTCCCGTCACACTTAACACCTCGCAAAATGGAAGCGATTGATCTTCTATTACAGATGGCCTATCGATCTGGAGCCGGGGTGCCGGTGGCATACTGCCACTCGCTCCCGTGGTGTGATCGTCTCACACGCTTCCCTCTGTCTCCAAATTCTGCTCCGAAAAAACCTGTCCACCTTGTGTATTGGTTGCATAGGGAAGATGTAAACATCAGTGCACGTCTCTCCTTGCCTACCGGTATGGTAATGTATGTTATTAGCTTCCCAACCATTGAAACGCAGCTGCCTTTGGGGTAGAGCCCAGCAAGTGGCTTTTTAGTGGCAAACAGCAACACTTCATGAATGTGCGACGAAGAAATTGCAAAATACTACCGTCACGATCCAAACCGGAAAGATTCAGTGGGAGGAAAGCTCTTGGAAATCAGTAATGTTGCAAAAGACCTAAGGAGCACAGCGGAGAGCAAATTAGATGTGTTATTTGCAGTGTGGTTTGGCAAAAAGGGTAGCAGTGGGCTTTCTGGGCTGCAGAGGCCACACTTGATAGAGCAGGAGAGTTCCTGACTGGGTATGGCATGTGTCTCCAGACATCTTATTAATGCAACGCTACTGGTGAAATACAGGGAGTTTCAGGAACTCCAGATGTATGGGATCGGAGCTAAGGAGTTATGGAGAGAAATTGTCCCTTCGTGGTGGAGCCTCATTAATTTCCATGGCAGACCAGGCAACCCACCAGCAGCCACTCTCCGAGGGGATGCTCGGTGCTAGCATGTGGTAGGAAACACCTGGATCGAGAGAAACTTAAGAAAATAAACGAATGAGCGACTCCAGGACGCTGAGTAGAAGCTCGTTAGATGGATGTAGTTTCAGTTATTTGTACCGTTTTCTTTGTACAGCACCGGAGTTTCATGGAGTCTTTTGTAAATGCAAAAGAGGAATCTCAGCAGAAGACTTCTTACGGGCTTCTTTCTTGTGGTCTTGGCTGCAAATTACAGAGAGCAGGTCTCTCTGAGTGCAGGTTAACGGAGCTGCACAAGCACAATGCGGGTAGCTTGATGGTGAGCCCAGCAAATGAGAGGCACCCCTAAACCGGGTATGTGGGGTGGACGTGGTCCAGGGCTGAACTTCTGGATTGGGATTTTTGAGCAGCGTGGAATTCATGATGAATTGGTTGGTCCTCTATTTGGGATTCTTGATCCCAAATCTGGGGATTTGGGATCTGAGTTTGAATTCAGACTTTCCCCTTGATTTTGGGGGTGATTAAAGAATTTTCTTCCAAAAAACTTGGCTGTTTCTTGCCAAGTTCAGGGAGGAAGTATTGCCACATTGCTTCTCCCTGGATGAACTGATGAGGGGTGTGGGTGTCAGGTGGTGAGGAACTGTCGAATGGATAACACAGAGCTGTCCCCAGACTAGGAACTGGGTGCTGAAATTCAGGATGGACGAGGGATGAATTGGAAAGTGAGGCCAGAAACAGGGTCTAAATAGCATTGCTGGGGATTATACTGCAGGGGGCAAAAGCTGTAAGGGGCTGGAGGGATGTTGCAGCACGCTGTGTGGTTGGCACTATTTTACATACCTCCTCTTCTATTTTGAGCTCCCGATTGTTTGAAGGGTTCATTTTAAACTGGGGAAATTGAGGGAAGCAGAATAACCTTGTGCAGATCATTGCGGACAAATTCCAGGAGGCTGTTCTGTTGGTTTGTTTTCTTCTTTTTTTTTTTTTTTCTTTTTAATTTCTTTGAGGGTTTCCCCCTCCCATTCTTGGCTGGTTGACCACTTAAATTTTTAAGAGGGGGTCTCGTACTTGATGGTGCCCCTGATGAGGATGCTGAGAACTGTCTGGTCCAGCAGATCGATTTAAGGACTAATCCTTTAAAGGACCAGTGTGACATAGCGCCTGAAGTGGACAAGGCTCTTTGCTGGAGAGACACAACCTCTGCACATGGCAGCGTTCAGATGACAAGGTAGGGCCAACGGGACATTTCTGTACCATTTTAGGCTGCTGGAAAAACACCTAAGTTGTGGCACTGGTCCTTTATGGCCAAGCAGTGCCCCGTTTTCTCTCTCCTGGGCCATACACCTTGGAAAGCAGGGGCTGCACCTCTTCCCATGCTGACCCTGGCTCCCTCAATTCAGGCCTGGGAAAATGAGCTGTGACATGTGTGTGCGCTTTGCCTGCTGAGGTCTCGCTCTCTCCTCATGAGCGAAGGGGCTGACACTCGGACTCAGGGTTTTGATGGATTGATTTATTCTAAAAGCTCGTGGGTTAGATGGAAGGCGTTAGTGAAGGACTGGGTAGTGTTGATGCTGCAGTGACTCCATGTGGGCTCTCATGGATGGTGTTTGGGAGAGATGAGGAACGTTCCCACCTTCAGGGGTGTAGATAAATCCCAGGCTCTGCATATTTTTGATCTGGGACTTGGTCTTACTTGTCGACTGATTGTTGGTGCGTTTAATAAACATGTTGCAACTCAGGATGTGTTTTCAAACAGGACTAGATGAAGAATGTGCCAATATCCGAAGAGACCTCTGAAGTTTGGTGCTAAACATCCACTGTCACCACGGGCTCTTGCTCGCTTCCATCTTCCTCCTAAAAACTACCAGTGCTGGGCTAGAGGCTGGCAGTTGCTTAAATAAAAGGCTTAGGTTACCTCAGCTCTCTGTATGCAGCTGTGGAGACGCTTTGATACGGCTTGTCCTCCAGGATCCATAAGAAAAGTCATTGAGAAACAGCATTACACCAGCGAGGGTTTTCTAAGTAGTCCTTTGTGCTTCAAAATGTAAGATAACGTTAAGGGGAGGACACGGCGTGGTGCTGCTCGCCCGCCGTCCCTAGCAGCAGCAATAATGAGCAGAGGAAAGTGCTGTGGGGCCCTGCTCTGCTTCCCTCTCCCCGATGGCTCCAATTTTAAAGGTTTCCATTTCTTTAGGATTGCCAGCAGCAGAGGAAGGTCTCATGAGTGACAGGGTGCCTTCGAGGCATGGATGGAGACCCTGCTGTATGCTACTGTGGTATAGAGAACATGGAGGGACCTGACACAATGGCACAGCTTTTGCTGGGGCTTTGCACGGTCGGAGGGGTGATGCTGTGAAAGATGTGGGGGGTTTGTTGAGACCTCAGAAGATACTGTGAGGGATCAGCAGCAGGCATAAAGCAGGGTATTCCTACTGGTGGTGGAGGAGCTTTTGTTTTTCATGCCTGCAGCTGTGCGCAGGGCAGTGAGCACAGAACTGCTGGTTTGGCTTGCATTTAAACCCCTTTGGTAATGTTACTGGATTGCCCAAGTCTTCCTCTTGGGATAAGATGAGAAGCCTCATTCCTAGCCAGGTTTGAACAGCAGACGTGGGTCTCGAACAGCTGAAATGCTTTTAAAAATGTTGGTTCTTCTTCAGGATCTTAATTCTCACACAGAGGTGTGCCGAGTGCATGCCTACAGCGTGCCTACAGCATGCCTACGTGCATGTGCAGCTTGAGGTGGATGTAACTCGAGCCTCATCAAAATGATTTCACGCTTTAATGAAACTTAGACAAATTCAGATTTTGGTAAGAAGAGGAAATGTTTCAACTTTGGTTGGTGCCTGAAGCAAAGCAGCTTTGGGTGGTGGAGCCGGGGGACGATTGCTATGGTGCCAAAGAGCAAGCAGCATGGGTGATGGGGATGTTCAGGGTATGTTTGCAGATGCAAGAGGTGTTATGCTATGATTTAAAGAAAAAAAAAAACCCGCACCAAAACCTCTTGAATTCAGTGGGAGTCACATAGAGACCAAGCTTGAACCTTCTCAGCATGGTGATCCCACAGCATGCAGAGCGCCTGGTGTCCTGATTCCGGCAGGGATAAGATTAATGTTCACAAGGAGCTGGGACGGGACACAGCCCTGATGGCTGACCCAAAGTAGCCAAAGGGTCATTCTATACCATTTGACATCACGGGACAGAGCTGGGGTGGGGCGGGCCGGAATCACCGCTCCAGAGCCGTCTGGGGCTTTTCCAGGTTCCCATCGGTGAGCGGTTGTACATTAATTGTGTTTTGTATATTCCTTTATTGGTATTACTATCATTGTTTTCCCCTTTCCTTTGCTGTTCTGTTAAACTGCCTTTATCTCAACCCACGAGTTTTGCCTTTTTCTTCCGATTCTCCCCCCCATCCTGCCGCGGAGAGGGGGAGTGAGTGAAAGACCACGTGGTTCTTTGTTGCTGGCTGGGGCTAAACCACCACACCTGGTGTGAGTGTTTGAAAACAGGGCACGGCTCACCCCACCAGCCTTTACCCCACCGGGAGCCTGCCCTCCTGGCAAAGCTCTCCCGGCTCAGCATATCCCCACTCCTTTTTATTTTGGGGGGGACTATAATGAATCCTGAATTGTTGGTTTTCTCCCTCCTGTGTTCGGGCTCTTAGCAGTGCAGCTCAGCAAGGGCCTGAAGGTGGATACGGTTCAGTACCGGTCACTTTGCCAGCACTGGCAGGAGGAAGAAAGTGTTTGAATTTGGGTCAGTCACTCACTGGTGCTCCTCGGGGAGGCTCTGGTTTCTTGTTCCTAGAGAATGGGATTGCCCGGTTATGTTCAGAAAGGCTTGCGGGAGCTCTTGTTACCTGCTCCAGCCATGGAAAATTAACTCTGTGCATGCAGTTTGCTCTGGGGAACTTTGCAGTCTTTTGCTCTTAATTCACGGTATTTTCTCTAGCTTCTCCCTCTAGTCCCTTTTCCATAAAAGTAAGTAAAAGGAAAAAAGAAGGCAGGCAGTGGAGAGGAGAAAGCGGCTGCAAAGGGACCGATCTGCCAGCAAGGGGCATAGCTCATGAAGCCCTTGGGTCCCACTGAGAGCAGGAATGGACCTGCCAGGACCAGCAGCGCGGACAACGCCTGCCCGTGCTGCTGCCTGCCGCTGTAGGAATGCTTCATTCCTCCATGGTGAGAGTGTGCACACTCCTTGGCCGGCCGGGGCTATTCAGCCCTGAAACGGGGAGTTGAAACCGGCCTCGTCCCAGCACCAGCAGCACCTCCAGCCCTGCCTGTGGCGGGGCTGCCTGCACCCCGACCCCTGCGCCTGCCTCCTTGGCTGCATCACATCCTCATCCCTGTCCACATGAGACCCATTTCTCCTTGGCCCCAACACATGGGGCGTCGCGGCCCCATCATATTCCTGCGGCTCTCTAGGGTGCAGAAAGCTCTGTGCTGTGGCTGGGCACATGGAGAGGGAAGGAGACCCTGCCACCCTGGTAGGGCAAAGCCCCGTCCTCAGCTCTCGGGGACATCAGCGCCGGCCTCCCCTGTGCGCTGCTCACCCCCCCGCCCCCCCGGCTCCCACTCTCCTTCCTGCCGTCGGAAGGAGGGAAAGAAAAGGAGGAACAACCATATGAAAAAAATGTTAATTTATTAATCACGGAATATATAGCAGTTCATCTGAAATGCTGTTGCTATGCCAACACCCTGGGAGTTTATTTTCTTAATCCAGGAGCAAAGCGTTTGGTCCCCCGCTCTCCTGCTGAGCTATTTGAATATGTTGCTGCTGCCGCCGTATCTGTTTAAAAGGGGGAAGGAGGGAAAAAGGGAGGAAAAAAAAAAATAAAGTAGGCTAAACCACCAAAGCAGTCAGATGCAAAGCAGTAAGAAGCCTTTCTCAGTGCGACTTAGTAAAAATGACACAAATTAATATACTCTACTTAAACCAGACCAAGATTAATGCTTCTCTTTCAGAGCAGCTTAGTCCAACTGTCACTTGACAAGCGTTCGTCGGACAAAATCAACACTAATCAACATTTATTCCTCTCTTGCCCTTGGGTCTGAGGAGCGTAGAGCGGGCTGCACCATTCTCCGGCTCGTCTCGCCACGCTTTTCACCCTCCATCCAGCTTCGCCATATATCACCCTTCCTCTCTGTGCTTCTGCTTGTACGGATCCACACGCTCAGCTATCAGGCTACATTAGAGGCATGATAGATTTTCTGTTTTAATTTACATCTATTATATTACAACATAACAGATCTTGATTCAGTGGAGACCAGTGTCTCCTATAGCCAGACTCTTTGGGAAGATTCTTGCATTAACTTATTAAGGCTGGTTGAAAAGTGGGTTTGGATAGATTCTCCTTCTCCCTCCTCTCACCTCTGAGTGCTGAGCAAAGGTGTCGTGGTATACCTTGCTTGGGAATGTTTGTGGCCGTCTCAGCTGGCTTGCCATGGAGCTGGGAGGCGATGGCTTTGGAGAGGATGGGCTGTTGAGCACCAGCTGCCGCTGCTGTTGCAGGTTGGACTCCAGGCTGCTTTGTAACCAAAGCCTGGAGGAGACCTTGCCCTGCCTTGTGGTGCTGCCCTGTGCCCTACAGCCCATAACAGTGTGGAGGGGAGAAGGGCTGAAACCAGCTGTTTATGGTGGGAAGGTGGTGCGTCTTCCCATTTCTTGTGCAGGGATGCTAAAGCCATGAGTGTCTGGCATGCGCAGGGCGGCAGGGTTTTGCCAAGATTCACAGGTCATTTCTCATGGCCAGGGTACCGTTTCCTGCCATACCTTCAGAGAAGGGAACAGATAGGTCTGATCTAAGGTCTGGCTTAAGATCTTGGTAGGGCTGCACTCCAGCTGACTTTCCCTTTGAGAATGTCTGTCTTGTCTGCTTGTCCAGAGGGTCTGTGGGGAACAGAAGAAGGCAGAGGAGTGGAAGAAACTGGAGCGTGTTGTGTTCATTTCCTCTCCGATGAGCGGAAAACCAGTGAAGGTCATGATACTGCTGTGCCCAGCTCAGTGTAGTTTGAAGAGCTCTTCCTCTCCTCGCAGCCATGGGTTTTTAAAATGGGAGGGAAGGGAATCCTTCCTCCACCTTCCCAGTTTTGCACATTGTGTTCAGTGCTTTTTCACCTGATTTACCTGGCAGAGCACTCACCTGGGGTTTGGCTGATCTATATTTGACTTTTTTCTGGTGCCACAGATAGCTGTGTAAGCCTGGACAAGGCTTTGTCTTACACTCTCCTAGATGGGAGCATGTGGGAGTTAGGCTCTGGGACAGTCTAAAATCAAGGTGGTTCTTGCTCTCTTTAGCCTAGAGAGGACAGCAAACACTCTTGCTTCACAGACCGAAGGAGTAAATGTAAGACCAAAAGCCAGGTAAGAAGTAATAGCTAACATGACGTTCAAGCAAGCTCTTCTTCAGGTTGCATGTGCAAGTGTAAATCCACCTGGGGGGGTGGTAGACTCACCTTTGTGATGAATGTCCAAGAACAGGTTAGAAGAATAACCTACAAGGATGCTCTTGTTGCAGTGTTGTTTTCCAAGTCAGTCTGTATGCGTCTGCCCGCCCATTCCAGCCCAGTGTGAGGTTGGTGCTAATGTGGTTAGCATCCGTTCTGCTCCTGCCCACCATGGCTAAGTAGCCAAGGTTGCCCTATATTTGATTGGTGTCAGGGGTAGCCCCAAGTCTAGTGATCGCTCTCATGGGTTCCTTGCCCCTGGGGGTCCAACAGATGATGTCCCCATCGCTATCGCTAAGTTTGTCTCCGTAGCATGTTGTGGGTGATGGATTGGTGGTCCCAGTGATGGTATCCAGTTAGAAAGGTGTGGTCGGTGTCTCAGGTCAAAGCACAGCTTGGTGATTTTGCTAGGAATCCCGTGGCTTTCTTCCGCCCTTTTCGCCCATGTTGCTAAATCTAGTTTGGAAAGTTGTAATTTCTCCTTTCTTCCTGGAACACTTAGGTCTGTGAAAGCTGTGACACGGAGGCTTTCACTGCCCTTTTCTGCTGCCCTGGTGCATCCTGTGGAGGCTGCCGGTTGGCAAGGTACCTGAGCATGCTTCTTCCCAGCCCGGGTGGACCGAAGGCTGGGCTCGGGGAGCCAGTGGGATCTCTCTCCGTTCCCCCTCCACCTCTCTCTCTCTCTGCTGGTGTGAATGAAGATTTGATTAATGTGGGCACTTTAGCACAAGTGCCATTTTCCAGGCTGTAGCTCTTGGCACGGGGAGCACTGCCAGACCGGAGCTGAGGAGAACTGCAGGCAGCGTCTGCGTGCCTGTGCACGCCGGGTGCTTTACAGCGTGCCGGGAGGGGAGCGCCCTGCTTCCCTCCCTGCTCCTCATCGCTCAGCAGTAAAGTAAATGATGCTTGGTATAACTTTGCATTTACAGGACTGGGACTCAATTTAAAAACAACCCCAAACTCCAGGAACAAGGAGGGGCTTTGTAGCGAGCTCGTCTCTGCCAACCCACCTTGTTAATTTTAATGGTGGGAGAAATTCTCCAGCCGGGGAGAGAGGCGAGGCAGGGATGGTGAAGTTGGAGTGCCAGCAGCCCTCCGGGGTGGGAGGACAGCAGTAAGTCCCAGCCTGTGGGAGACGGGGCCGGGGACAGACCTCGCTGGGGAGTCCTGGCCCTTTTGATGACTCGTAAATTAGCCGGGCTCCCGCTCCAGCTCCAAACAATGGTCTTGAGCCTGGATGCTAGCGGGCAACCATGCGGCTGGGTGGGGACCACTCACTCCAAGGCCACTCCAGGCTGTGGGGCTTTGCCAGCTCTTCAGGGAGGTTTTTGGAAAGGAGATAACATGCGCAGGAATTAATGCTGTTTGTAAAGCACTTGGAAGATGGGAAGAGCTATAGAAGTGCTGTAATTAATAGAGGCTGGCTAATTTAATGTTCCGCCTGGACATCATCTCAGCTGATATATATGTAAGGAAAAGCACCTCCATTAGCACTAGGGAAAATTGTTCCCCCTCCAGTTCTGGGGCTAAAGCAACCAGATTTATTTCTCCTAATTGTCTCCAGGAACCGAGGTTCAAATGTCCTTGAGTCTTGGAAGTGGATGATCCCCTGAGACAGCAAAGTTTTGCAGAGCGTCCTTGCTTTTGAGAGATGACCAACTGCCCTGTGGTTGACGTGCTGCCACCTCTGTGGCAGAGGACAGACCAGGTCAGGGCTGGTGGAGAAGTTTGGGGCGAGTATAGTCTGTGAGATCTTAATGAAAGCTGCATGGGTCTGGAACAAACTGGTTGCTACTGGGAGGCGGAGGCAAGTTTGCCATGGGGATAGCTGTGTGCCAGGCTGGGATGGCCATGGGAGGGAGTGCTTTGTTTGGGTCCTGGGGAAACTGAGGAAGAAGGCATCTCCTTGGAGGTAGCGTATGAAGTAGCAACTGAGAGAAGGTGTTCCACTCCCCCTGGTGGGATACCCAAGGAGATTTGGAGGGAACCAGTATGAAATGGGTGAAAGGGAGCTGGTCCTGTCTACTGGGCATGGATTGGGATCCTTGCAAAACTGAAAGGTTCAGGTGCTGAGCGTTTTCCAACCTGGATGTCTCATGTTAAGCCAAATCTGGGCTGCTGTGAATGTCTGCTGCTGCAGTACTGTTACCGAGAGCTGTGCTTTTTAATGACATATTTATACTACAGAAAAATCTTGCTTTTGTTTTGTTTGAGGATCTAGCATAAGCTACATCGGTTTAATCCGTGCTCTCATTTACCTCTCTGCACTAGGGATGGGGTGAAGTGAAGGAAACCTCCGCCTTTTGCTTTTCTTTTTATTGCTGTAAACCCTTTCTTCAGCTTTTGGTAATGTGTTTCTGTAGCTGTGTCTCAAGTGCTGGTCAGCACAGCTCTCCTGGCCTCTTCTCCCACTGCAAACCGGGACTGGGCTCCAAAATCCATATATAGCTCTTGAAGAGGTTTTCGGAGGTGCTGGCTGGGTTCTGTCCAGCTTTGGATGCGCTCGGCTCACTGGGAAGCCGGGTTATTCCCCACGCCTGAATATGGTGTTGATGCCTGCCCAAGTCTGAAGGCATTGGCCTTATATGCATAGGAACAGGCAGTTTCTATATAAATGTTTTTATAAGGGCTATAAACTGCGGTGCTTTGGAGTGTGAGCCAACCGCTGCACGCTGAGCTCGGAGGAAACGTCCCTGCAACCATCTCGTCTGAGCTCCTGCTCCACGGGGCTTGTTGTGATGGTATCTGCAAACTGGAGAGCTGCCTGCCCCAGGAGGGGATGGGGGGAGCGGGCAGGACATAGGGGGAGCCAGGGCAAGGCTTGTGAAACCAGCTGCCTCGCTCGGAAAGTTTGTGGATGTCTGTGTGTGCACACTACCCGCAGCCCGCCAAGGGCATCAGCCCCCTCCGGCAGCCGGGGTGAATTCAGAGGCAGCAGATCTCGCAGCAGGACTCGATAAGTAACCTTCTCCTGGGTCGCTGCCTGCCAGGGTCAGTTGGCTGCTCAGCTGCATATCAGGAATGGTTTTCCCTGCTAGTGAAAGAGCAAAGGAGAGATCCCATTGGAGGAGGAGGAGGAGGAGGGGAGGGCTGGCAGCCCCCATGGGCCTGACCTGCTGGGCCAGCTGTGTCTGGAGCTGGTCCAAAGGATGTGCGGGAGGAGCTGGGGTGGAGGGGAGAGGGGCGGCTACACAGGAATCGGGCTGGCCAGTGCTGCATTTCATGAGCCTGAGCTGGCCCCTCAGGGTTGCCTGTGCCTCAGTTTCCCCAACTGTAAAGCCAATGATCTTGCGTGACATCTTACCCTTTTTTTTTTGGTGCAAAACGCTGTTAAGCCTTGGTTGAAAGGTGCCGAGGGGGGGCCTATGCAACATGTAGGCAACGAGTGATGGGCTAGGTAGAAAGCCTAGTTGCCAAGGCTGACTTTTTAAAAATGGGGATGCAGAGCCACGGCTGGAGTAGGTCTCCCCACAGGAGGCAGTCCGACCCATCTGTGTTTAATGGGGACCACACAACACGGCAGCTGGCCCCCGGCCCAGAGATATTCTTGTAACTTAATAGTGCCCTGTGGAGACAAACAGTGCTATAAAGGGGATACAGATTTTTTTAAAAGGTATTTAGGAGCCCGGAGCTACAGAGGGGGGTCCTGCAGGCCGTTTCAAAGCTGCATGCTGCCCACCTTGGTCGTCTGTCCTTATATATTCCCAAGCCACCGGGATCGTGTTCCTCCAGTGAGTGCTTGGCTGGAGACCGCAGGGATAACAGGTGCTGTCCTCTCCTGGGACCTCACCTTTGGGCAGGGGGTGACTCAGCCCTGAAAGGTCTCTGAAATCTGGGTCAAAGTGACTTGGGAGCCTGCGATCTAGGGTTTCCAACGGGAAGAGCACTCCGAAGTCACAAGGGCTCCTCGTCTGATGATTTTGCCTAAGACTCATTGGGGGCCTTGTTGACCCTGCACAAGGTCTTCTCCACGGGAAGCGTATGATGTCTGATCTTGGAAAAATGGGATGACTCAAGGTGATTCACTAGGGATGGTGCTTAAGGCCATGTATTTCTCCTTTTCGGTAAAACAGGGCAGGGGGACAAGCCTTCCTCAGCAGAGTGGCTCCGTGGAAGGGGTTTGATAGAGCTCCTAAGTGTGCCTGGGGTTTGCAGGAGGACCTGGCTCTGCCCAGTGGCCCAGCACAGCTGCTGTGGGCCATGTCCCCTGAGTCTAGAGGGGACAGCTCTTGGGAGGAGCTAGAAGGAGATGTGCCCGGCCTGCCAGGTGGGGACATGGGAGTGCTGGGGCTGGGAGCCGCGGGGATATCCATCAACCTGCCCAGCTGGCTGCTGGAGAAGTGTCAGAAGGCAACAGCTTTCTGTTGCTGCTGACCTGGGCTGGGGTTGAAGTTCTGACCTGGAGATAAAAGCCTTTCCCCTCCCTCCCTGGCTCTGGTGCCCTTTTCCTCAAATTGCCCAGGCTTTCCCACCCGCATCCAGCCAGGCTCACAATGGAGCAAGGTCATTTATTGTGCTGCTGCCCTTCTGCATCCTGTTCCCCTTGGTACCTTCACCATGAGGCCATCTGGCTCCACCAAAAGCCTACCTGCCTCCTGCTTTCCTTCCTTGTCCTCTGCTCACCATGGCTTTAGCTCTCAGACCACAGAAAAGTGCCAGCAGATGTGGTCTGCCAAGGTGAAAGGAGAAGGGCTGGTGGTCCTCTGGCTTTAGCGGGAGCTGTTGGAGAGCCCTGATGGATAATGCAGCTGTGCTTTCACCGGCCCTTCATGCTGCAGAGACAATTCAATGAAATCCGTGTGGATTTGGGGTTTTATCAGGTCCCCAGAACCCACAGAGCTGGAGGGACTTGGGCATGGAGGTGGGAGAGGTCACCCCATGCTTCCCCTCCCTCCCCACCCTGCAGAAGGGAGAGCTGAGCTGGGGAGGGAGGAGTGGGGTCCGTGCGAACGTGCGTTACATCTGCCGCTAATTTTGTGATTGGAAACGAAGCAACAAAGGGAGGTGGTGCAGCGTGAGGATGGTTTAACCTTGATAAAACAGTGATTTCACCAAGGATGATGTTCTCCCATCTATCTTCATCCATCAAGGCGCTGCTGAAATATGCTGATGAAGCCTGTGGATAGGAGTACAGTGCAGTTAAATGGGGCGTTACAAACGCTCTCTGTACCCCCGTGACAAGGTGGCGTTAGTTACTGTCCAAATTTAGTACAGGGAACACTACGAACCGCTGCCTTTTGCTCTGTGGGCTGGGGTGGGATGCAGCCAGGGCTGTGTCCCCTCTGCGGAGAGGCGGAGGTGGTAGCGGCGTCACAGCACATCGCTTAATTTTCCCCTTTTCTTTAGCACCACTGAGTCACGAGCGCAGAAGCCCTAAACGAATTCAACTTTCCTATACAAATGCCTTCCTCTCCCTAGCAGAGGGAGAAATTTGGTCATGAAAGATGCCGGGTTTGCAGGTAAGGCGATGGTCGTATTGACTTTGGTTGAACATCGGCTGGAGGGTCTGATCTGCGGAGGAGTCGGGAAATCCCTGGGCTTTGCTGTTTGTTTGGCTGCCGTGCGCTTTGCCTGTGTGTGCTGTGTCGGAGTAGCAGCAATTAAGCTTTATTTATATGGGGTTTCCCAGCTTGCAGGGTGGGAAGTGATGGTATGTGGGTGTGAGCGCTGCGTGTGAACTTCTCCTCAAGTTTGGGGATTAGCAGCATGGGCCAAGTGCCACAGTCTTTTTTTGGTCAGGTATCTGTAGGCGGTTTACCAGCTGCGTGCAAGTGTAAATGTCGATAGGTCAGTGGTAAACCGAGCCCTGTTACCCAAGCTGCTGTTGTACGCGATCCCACTGGGACCAGCAGCGTTCTGCTGGGGCTACGGCATTGCATGAGGCCCCAGAGCTTCTAGTCTGAGTTTCAGCAGTGGTGTCCCGGTGTTTGAGCTGGGCTGTGCAGATGCTGGGGTGAGCCAGGATTTCCTCGCCTTGAGAAGGAGCAATGTGGAGCTGGCAGGGAGAGTCTCTGTTCCTGCCGTGCCATGAGAGCTGCAGGGAAATAAGACTGGGCATTGCTGGTTGCATGGACCCATACTGTCACTGAGAGGATCTGGGAGTTCAGAGTCCTCTCCAAGTGCAGGCATGGCTCATCTCCAGCCGACTCTTCCCCTTGCAACTGGGTTTATCTTCCTGCATTGTCCTTCCAAGAGCTGACAAGGTGTGAGCGTTACCTCCAGGCCTCCTTCCAGACTTGTGCTTGCAATAAGGTAAACGGATCTGCAAAGCTTCTGCAGTCAGCAGGGTTCTGACGTGGCTCCAGAGCTCTCCTCCATAAATAACCCAGTCGGGTGGTTACCTCCTTACAGGCAAGAGGTATGGTGAAGGCTGGATAGCTCGCTCTGGACCCGGAGAGGATAGCTGTTGAAGGACATGTCCACCCAGCACAGAACAAGACCAGCATAACCTGCTATGAGGACAGAAAACCTCATGGGAGGCTTCCACACCCTGTGATTCAGGGACCAGAGTGCTGTGATTTCAGAGCTACATCCATCTTTGGTCTTCTGGGCACCCTGGTGCCCCTGCTCCATGCCAGCCTTGGACCACTCTTTGGGATCTCAGTTGTCATTTGAGGCTGCTCAATTACAGCGAGACCATCCTCAGCTCGACTGCCTCCAAGCGTAGGCAACAACGTAGACATAGCACAAACTTGCAGCCCACAGGTCTTCTCTGTCCCACCAGCAAGCTCACTGCTTTTTGGTAGCTCAGACTTTGTGATGACCTCCCTCCTCATCTCAAGGGACACCTTGTGAGCCGGGGGCTGGAGTGATGGGCTGGTGCAGGGCATAGGCTGGTCAGCTTGCAGCAAAGCTTTTTTCTTCCCCACCTCAGCCTCTTGTGTTCCCATTCTCCCATTGCTGCTTCCACTCCTGATGCATTTGGGAGCATTTGGGGGGGAAAAAAAAAGTTGACAAAAGAAATGAATTATGCATAAGGAATTAATTTCCTTGATGAATAGGGACTTACAAACTCAATTGCCATTCGCTTTCAAGGGATGCTTGAGGGAGCGGGGGAGGGAATAAAAGGAGAGGATGGAGCAGAGGGTGAACGGCTGAGCCTGGAAGTGTTCCTGGCCTTTGAGTGGACTTTGGGAAACAGCCTTGGGTCATTTAAACCATATGATGGGTCCCACATTCCCATCAATGTGTGGGGTTCTTTGCTGGGTGGTGAAGAGGCAGCAAATCTAGCAGTGCATCTGTCAGCGAGTGCCATCCTTTGCTCAGAATAGGAGGAGAGAAGGGAGATGAGGATCTGGCTATTTTGATAGGTGGGGAAACTGAGGCAGGAGTGTACGTGTGACACGTTCGGATCGGGTACAGGCCAGGGGCAGACACAGGAGTGGTGCTCGGGGCTTTTGTGCTCCGGAAGTTTGCCTTTTTTCCCTCGTGTGCCCTTCCCTCCTGCATGCTGCTGTGTCCTGGGAGCAGAGCCAACAACTGGGAGCACTAAAAGCACTGAAGTGAAGACGCTGTAAAAGAGCCTTCTGGAAACTTTGCCCAGCCAGAAAAACTTGCCCCCAAACCCAAGCAGAAAATTCAAATTCCTGATGGGAAGAGAGCGTCTGTCAACCCAAGTGATCTGCCTGGCATCAAGCAGATGAGCTCTTGTGCTGTGTGTTGGTGCGCATGGGAAGATCCCTCACTTAGTAGAGGGATCACAGAATCACAGAATGGTAGGGGTTGGAAGGGACCTCTGGAGATCATCTAGTCCAACCCCCTGCCAGAGATGGGGCAGGTCAATGTTTTGGAGGAAAGGAAAAGTCTGTTTGTGGTGCCAGTCGCTCTTGGGTTGAGAAGTATTTCGCTTTGCAAAGCATCAGGGGCGTTGAAGGAAAAGTCTGACCTGGCTGTTGCACTGGCTGATGCATTGGAGAAGTGGTGGAGTGGTGAGGCAAGAAGGGGAGCCATGCTGGGCCCTGAGCTCAGCCCGACATCAGGCAGAACTAATGCTAGGCAGGTCAGTTCAGTGGCCCCGTCTTCCCTGAGATCTGGTTTCTCAAAAGCCCATGTGGCTCTTCTGATGCACTGCAAGTAATGCCGGCTTCTCTGACCTTCCGTCACCTGTGCGGCTTGGAGCAGCTCTGTGATAACAAAGAGCCTCATCCTCCTGAAGAGTACCTTCAGGAGAGGGATGTGGGAGCTGGGTGAGGAGGTGCTGGAAGTGGTGTTGGGAGATGGAGGAGAGGCTGTGCCACGCCAGAGGCTGAGCTGGAGTAGCTGGACAGCCAGGCTCCGGCTCCTTGCAACCATCATCTTGCATCTTAGACACAGTGGAATGCCTCAGCATCACCTGATGTTCCTGCAGGCCAGATCCTCCAAGGGAAGGGACCGTCCTGGCCTCGTGTCCCTGCAGACCAACATCAAGACTGGTGAGCTGATG
The DNA here is from genome assembly GCA_013396915.1 of Stercorarius parasiticus. Lineage (NCBI taxonomy): Eukaryota > Metazoa > Chordata > Aves > Charadriiformes > Stercorariidae > Stercorarius > Stercorarius parasiticus. The sequence continues at coordinate 621,728 of VWZL01000732.1, read as the reverse complement.
TAGGTAGATAGTTTTCTCCTAGAGCCTGCAGTTTTCCTGCCCTTTGCAGCTTGCATATTGCCTTTTAAACGTTGCTGTCTCAATGGGACCTGGGCACTCATGGTCTGGGGATGAAGGTTTGCAAGTGAGCAAAGTGAGGCGTTGCTGGCTGCCTGGGTATTTGCAGAATTAAAGATGGTGAGTGCTGGCAGAGATTATGCCAGAGCTGTGATGTATAGCACCGTGATGTGTAGTTTGTATAGCTCCATGGCATGCCAGGAGCACCGTCTGTGCCTGCACACATGCCCCTGTGCTGCACGTCAACCCCGTGGCGCACCAGAGCTTGGTCCTTTCTGGCTTGTTCACTGGTGTGATGAGCCTGGGGGATTTGTGCAATACTTGTCTCACCCTGCTCCCCCCTTCCCTGTGCTGTTTGGGGGAGGGAGAGGTGTACCCCAGGCAAAGACAGTATCCCCAAAACCCCCACTCTGGGAGCAGCTGCGTGGAGTTTGGGATCGTGCTGGACAGCTGGAAGGAGGTGCCACGAGTTCCTCCTGCCGTGCAAGGGGACCAAAGGAGCGCAAGTGTCTGGGGAAGGGTGGTTTAATCATGGGAAGAGTGGTTTAATGGTGGGAGGGGTGGTTTAATTGCCACTTTTCTTTTCTATCTTCTTCTCAGCCACCCTCTCCTTTCCCAGGCAGAGGGCAGAGAGGATCCATGGGCAGGGGGCTTTGGAAGCTGTCACTTTGCATTGCGAGGCTGGGGAAAGGTCTCTACCTGCCTTATTTTGTCCCTTTTGCTGTCAGGGCTGACAGTGCTCATGTTTATTTCATCCAGCGTGGCGGCTGTCTCGTTTCCCTATCCTCCGATGTCATTAGCGCGCCGAGAGCAGGCCCTGCAGTGCTCAGCCTAATGAATTCCGCTGTGGCTCTTCTCTCCCCACCTCGTTACCAAAGCTCAAGGTGTCAAATTAAACCCAGCCGGGGAAAGGAGAGAGAGAACAAGGCGCAAAAGGAGGAGGGGAGGGGGAGGACATGTGTTGTAAGGGTTCCTTTGGTTCTAGGGTTTCCCCTTTTTCCAGCTATTTTTCCTTTTAAGCTGTTTCCTTTGCAACTAGGGTTTCTCTTTGAGGCTGGACGTGTTGTCACACTGGAGGTGATGACTTTGTGGTCCTGGGTCCTCTTTTGTTGGGGTGGGAGGAGGGATGTCCTCTTTTGTGCCCCCACTGCGGAGCAGATCTTGGCACCTTTTGCCCCTGCTTGGTCTTGTCCACACTGTGTGGCCACGTGGCAGACAGCAGTGGGTGTGACAGTGTTGTTTTAAAAACGAGGTGGCTCTTTCTTGGTCTCCCAGCTTGTGCCTTCAAGCTGGGATGAGTTTTGCAACAAAAGCTGCCATTCCCCATCTCTGGGAGCTGGTGAATTTGGAGTGAGCTGCTGCCTGTCCTGAGAGCTGGGGCACCAAAAGCCATGCTGAGAGTCCCCTGCCAACTCTGAGGCCATGCTCTTCTGGGCCATATTTTGCTTTTCTTTGGTATTTCTCACCCCTGGTTTGCCCAACCCTGGCACAGGAAGCTTGGGGATCCCCTGTCCTCTGGAGCCAGGGAGTCCAGCCCTCGGAGGTGGCCGGACCGTGGCAGGACACCTGGAGTGACAGCAGCCTCTCCCCAGCACCCACCCGACCCCATTCGTCTTGGCTCTCATTGATTTAAAATAGTTTTGTAATATAATTATCTCCTCGTGGTTGGGCTTTTTCATTACGTCGGCTGCTTCAGCTGTGGTGAGCATATTAATGTGGGATTAGTGCCATGGTGGAGCGTGTGTCGGCGGTGGGGAGGGAGGGAGAGAGAGGCCCCTCTACCAGTGGCTTCCCCTGTCCCCCCGAGTTGGGGTAACCAGGGGCTGTGCCGAGCCCCCAAGAGGTGCCCGGTATCTACCAAGGACAGAGAAGCAGAGCAGGAGCCAAGGGGGACAGGTATCAGTTTTTCTAGGATAATGGGAAGCTGGGACCCTTTTGCATCCCAGGTTTGATGTCTCAGGGCCACTGGTGGGTGCTCCTGGGAGGATTTGGCCTGGAGAGCACCAGCCTGGGTAACAAAGTGGCTCTGGGGTCCCCCTGGTGACCTCCTGTCCTGCAGCCCTCCCTGGGCATGAAGCCATAATGGTCTGTAGCATTTGTTTTTGCTTTGTCTTGTTTGCTGTGAGGGGAACGCATGGTACGAAGCGGGGACAGGTGCCTGTCCCTCTTCATGGGATGGAGCAGCGTCACTGCATGCCTGGGGAACCTGGGTATTGGTCCCCCAGCCTGGGGAGCGGAGCAGGGACCCCAGACCTGTCCCACTGCCCACACCAGCAAATTTTGGGTGAAAGGAAGATGCAGAGGAGGGAGAAGCCAGATGTGGCTGTCCCCCTCTTCCTCATAGCTTGCTGGAGGAGCAAGCAAAGAACACAGGGCCATTTGAGTCGACCAGCTCAGGCTGTGTACCAGTAGCCTAGAGCTGTGGCTTATGGTGGTGGCTTTTAACCCTGTGCGGGTGTCCAGGACGCAGCTGGGTGCGCCAGGAGGTGAGGAGCAATTTCACGTGCAATTGGAACTGCAAAGGGAGAGCGGAGGGAGGTGCGATTTAATCACCTTAGCTGGCTCCGGGCCAAGACCACCAAGGTTCAAACACCTCTCCGCTGCAAGAGATGCCGGGGGAGTATTAATTGGCATAATTCGTCAACCATTTGGCGCCTTGTGATGCGTTGTCCATGCAGTGTCCCAGTGCTCCAAGCTGGGAGGATTTTGGGGAGCTTGGAGGCTTTTCTGGAAAGCGGATAAATGCCTGGGCGGCTCTCGAGGCCATGGTGTGGTGCTGGGGGTCAGTGGAAGGGTCTCCAGAACTGCCTGCCTGCAGGTGAGGAAGGCAATCCTGGTGGGGTTTGTCTGCAGCTCCTGGTGCGTTGGCCACTTTCTCGGCAGGTTGGCACAGGGGTTGAACGGTGGTTACAAGCCCAGCCCAGACACCCCCCTTGCCTGACCACGCTTGCTTCTCGAGAAGGACTTGGGACCAAAAACGCTGTGGAAGCAGGACGAGCCTCTCCGACAGCACCTGCCTTGCCAGCTGCCATGGTCCTTGGTGAGCTCCCTGGACTGGTGTGGCACTGCAGATCTGAAGAGGAGTTAAGTGATGTGAAAACTTGCTGAAGGGGCAGTCTGTGATAAAGCAGAAATGTTTTCCCTGCACTGTCCTGAAAAAAGGCAAGAGAAAAGAAAAGCAAGCATCCCCTCTGTTATGCCTCTCTGGTTAAAGGCTCAGTCCGCTAGAAGAACGAACGACTCCCTGTGCAGCAAAAAGGGGTAAGTGTGGCCTAAAATGGACTCAATGTGAGTATCAACGTGGTACGTGGAGATATTGCTGCTTTTCCCAACCACAGGAGGCACTGAAATGCAGCCAAGGCATCTTAATTTGAGCAGTTCATATCGTGTCCTCTCAGTTGGCTGGGAGTAGTGTGACTGTCTCCTCCTGGAAGTGGTGCGACCTGGGAGGTCAAAGGCTCGTGTGACCTGAACAGTCTTATTTATTGGGAAGGCAAGAAGATGTTGCGTGGCAAGTACCTGTGTTACGTGGGTATGTCTGGGGGTTTTGGGGTGGCTATGCCAGGCCAGGCTAAAGGTGCACCCAGCCAGGTTGCCCTTGTTGCCAAAGCCTGGTGGCAGCTGCCAGGTGAAGGAGCAAAAAGGGACAAGTCCTATGCTGATGTCCCTCCCCAACCCTGTCAGTGAGCAGCAATAGACCCGGGTGATGCTCAGCACAAGTTCCCTCACCCAGCTGAGTGGCTTTTGTTTTGCTCTGTGTGTAAAGCTTCTTGGGTGGCAGGGGACAAGTCTCCCTGCACCATGGCTCTGCTTCCCTGTCTGGGCAGAGAGGTTGCTGCGCGTTTGCTCCCGCTCTGGAGTGCGGTGGAGACAAGTTCATTCAGGCACTTTGAAGTCCTCTGGTGAAGAGCACTGGAGAAAGGACAGAGGCTTATTAATTGTTGTTGAGAATATCTGTCAGTCCCGTGTGAGGAGCTGCTGGTTGAATTTCTGCTGTCTGCTCTGTCTAGGAGAAGGTAGTGACAGTACTGAGGCAATGAGAGTAGGGCTGTCATTCTCATGGAAATCAATCCTGCAGGCTGAAAACCTCCAGGTTTATAGCAGCAGTATGTCCAGGTTGTGATGGGAAATAAGGCTGTGTCCTGGTGTGTCGCTGTGGAGGCCTGGCCAGCCTTTGCTTTCAGGCACCTCTGGAGCCATGAACATGTAGACACTATTTGGTTGGTGGTGGCCGCCTTCTCCTGGGAAGGAGCTGCTAGCTGAGTGTTGGGTGCTTTATGTTCCTGTTGACTCCAGCCCATGGGAGACTTAAGATGCGGGTCAGTTGGCAATAACGGGGAGTTGTCATTGTGTGTGCAAAACTGATGGCTCTTTGGGGTGATGGATTTGTGCCTGACTGGCACCCGGCCTCAAATTACCTGATAAGCCTCTCCAGAGTACTAAAACATAAGTTTCTCTGCAGCTGGGGACCAGTGCTGGAGCAGCTCTTGGCTGTCTTGTGCTCTGGTTTGATTCACGTGCATCTCAGGGTCCACAGCTCCGCTGGACGTGTGGTTGGGGTGGCAGTTGCCCATGCAGAGCTTGCCGCTGGGCACTGGTGTCTGTGTTTGTGATGCTGCCCAAAGAGCCTGCCCCTTGTGACTTGGGGAAGGAGGCGCAGACTCGTATTGGAGAGCCATGGAGGAGGAAATTAGTGGGGGAACAGCAAGCTTTCTTCCCTCAAGCCAGCTCATCGTCACCTCTGTGCTTCCACCCTGTTGAAGGGCTGTGCCACTGGCTTGTCTCGTAGGGTCTGACCCTTCTGACGGGGTGGTTTGTCTTGCTCAATGTGAGGCGGTCCAGGGTGAATTTGGTGCTGGGAGCTCAACTGTTGCAGGTGGTGTGTCTCGTAGTTTTGAAGCAGAGAGATCACCATAGTCCGAGATTGAGACAGAGAGGGAGAGTGGGAGTACTCCCTGGTGAGAGATCTTGGTGGGACAGCACAGTGTCCCTGGCAATGGAGGCTGTGGAGAAACAGGTGACCTCAAACATCATGTGTAGGTGAGCGCTGACCCTGCCATCAGAGCCTGGACTCTGACCCTGGTTCTGCTGAAATGCCTCCTTTCTCCCTGGATGCTTCTGTGCCGCTGTGCATCCCCATCGGCTGCTCCAGACAGGCTCTGGGGTGCTCTTCTGCCACAGGTCAGGATCTCCCAAACTCGTCTCCTCGTTTGGTAGTGGGTGAGAACTTTGAGAGCCCTCTCCTTTTGCCAGCCCTGTCCCCTGCTCTCCCACCCCTGCCATGACACTTAACATCTTTCTCGCGGATGAATTTGGCAGTGCTGGGCAGGGCTCGCTTGCCAGTGTGGCAACAGCCACGGCTCCCAGCTTGTTAGACTGAAAGAATGTGCCGTTTTAATTAATGATATGTAAATATCCTTGAATGGGCCACATTTGCATATTAAGAGAGATTTGCGGAATCTGCGGAGTAATATATTTTAATTAAGGATTAATTAAAAATAATGGGAATTTCATTTCGCCTGGCAGAATCCGTTTAGATCTTCGCACACGTCTGCTTGGGAGCCTGGTCAGAGCACGCTGCCGGTACCGTGGTCCGCAGCTGGGGCTGGCCGCCTGTGCTGCTCCTCTCCCGGCCGGGTCCCGAAACCACCGGCGGAGCCAAGCGGCCGGTCCCCTTGGCCGCACAGCCCAGCTGCGGGTTTTCGGGCTGTTTTTTGATATTCTTTATGGCAAAATAAGCAAATGGCTGTGAGACACGGAACACTAGTTGTGTTGGCAATTATGTTAATAGCATGCTATTAGGCTGTGATTCTATATGAGCAATTGGGGAGAAGAAATGCCTTACTGAGAGAGAATGATACAACAGACGTCTGTCTTATTGATATAGCTCCAGAGGAGCTTTCTGCGTAATTACACTCGGCCACTTTTCGGAGGTGGGGGAGAGGCTGCAGCCACGGGATGGAGGGGAGAGTGGCCCCCCACGTGTGCCTGCATCTGAGGCAGGGCTGCACTGGGATGCCCTCCTGGTGCTCCCGGGAGGGACGTGGAACCCTTGCGACAGGCTGAGGGTCCAAGTGTCCTGCGGGCTCTTTGGTGTGTTGCTCCGGATGGTCTTGCAGAAGGGATGTGTCCTGCATCGGTGGCCAAAGGGCCACTGTAGAGCTCTGGGGACCTCAGCAGAACCCCAGGGCTTGGTGGCTGGACCCCATGGCTTGGTTGCTTGAACCGTGGTGATGGAGAGCATCAACGGGGAGCCTCATGGCTTCTTTGGGAAAGTTGGCATGACTGGGTCATGCCAAGCAGATAGACAACTGGCTCTGGTGGCACTGGCAAGGAGCAGGGAGGCTCTTGAGGGGTTGAGGTGGGTGTAGGGCAGAAGAGGAGAGCAGGGGAAGGGTGAGGGTGCTGGTCCCTCCATCCTGCCCACCTTTTCCCGGCACTAAGCCAGCTGCAGCATATTGAATGCAAATGGAGAAAATGCAGTTTGTGGTAAGTGTCCGCTAATAAATAACCTCCGAGTCTTCTCCCTATCAGGCAGTGACATCCTGCATTTCTCTTCCCTGCCGCACCAGCCCAAGACATTTAATGATGTGATGCTCCTTACGGGATGTGCCGCCCATGCTAAATATCTCCAGCCTTCACAAAATGGTGGGCAGAGAGCCCAGCCCGGCTCCGCCAGCCCCGCGCCTCTCCCCTGCAGCCCTGGGCAGAAGGGTCGGCGGCGCGGCATCCCCCTCCCCATCCCCGGCGCCGGGCACGGACCCCTCTGCCGCGCTCGCCTGCGGTCGCCGGAGGATTTCATTAACTGCACGAAGTAAAAAATAATCAATTTCAGATGTTCCCAGTGTTTGTGGTAATGGTCTCTCTAACCATTCTGATTAGCCGAGTGAAATGGAATTTTTCTTTTAAATTACAGCGCGTTGACATTAAATATAGGCAAACTTTGTGTGTGCAGGGGGGAGGGGACAGGCTTTTTACATTCATCCTTGTCCTTCTCCCTCCCCGTCCATCACTCGCTTTATCTTTCCATCACCCCCTCCCCAACTGCACCGAAATCTCCATCGACTTCTTTCTGCTGCCCACCAAACTGAGATTTGTTTTTTTTTCTGGGCTCTGTGAAATGTTTCCTGTGTTCTCAGGCTGGTGGGGGTGTGGTTTTCCCTTTTTAGTAAATTTTTTTATTTTTTAAAATGTTTTCCATAGCATTTTGGGCTGAGTCCAGTGCCGCCACCAGGCTGGGCTTCTTCCTCCCCCCATCCTCCTGACTTCTTCCTTCCATCCTTTTGGCCACGCACGTGGTTTCGCTTCGGTTTTGCCACTCTCCCTTTTTGCTTTGCGGTTTCCTTTCGGCGTCCCGAGCGGCGCAGTCCGCAGTGAAATCGATAGTGAGAGCTGTGGCCGTGTGCCTTGGGGAGCAGGCTGGGCTCCTTCCACCTCCGGCTCTCTCTCGTACCCACCTCCCCTCCCCGCACTGCTTCTCTTTCCCCAGCCTGAATTTTTTTAGACTCTGAACAAGCCTACAGCAGCCCTTCTATTATTGATTTTAATTTTTTTTTTCCTTTTTATTTATTTTGCATGCATTTTCCCCTCTACCTTCCTTTATTCCCCCCTCTCGCCGGTGCGTGGCAGTGGCCGCGGGCGGGCGCCGATACGGCGCAGCCCAGCCTGGGCTTTGGACTTCTCCTTTTGATAAGCTGTCATCCCCCGGCCCCGCGCGGGGATTTGATCAGAGCGCTCTCTCGACCTCGTGGAAGACATTAAACACCCTCCCAGACCCTTTTCTCTGTCTCCATCTCTGAACCTTTCACTCTCCTTTAATGAGAATTTCTCCTAATTATTTCAGTGGCTGCAGCACAGGGACCGCAGTGTAGTTAGATCTTGATACCGGGACGTGACTGTTATGCTGATAAAGGCAAAAGATCAATAATTTAGGCCCTAGCGTTAATGGCAGAGCTGAGAGCTTAAGTGTCTGTATTCAGGTTTAGTCCTGAAGGTTCCTGGAGTATTAATGATTTCCAGAGGAATTCCCCCCCCCTCCCCTTCCCCTTTTCTTGTGCTGCTGTTGCTTTTTCCTTAGTCCTGTCTCTCTTTAAAACCCCTTTCTCCTAATTTTTTGTGTTATTTTCTGGGATTTTTTTGTTGTTTCCCTACTCCACAGCCATTCTGCTTTGCTTTTTTGGTTGCCCCTGAATTGCCCTCACACAATTTATCTGGGGATATGGCAGTGCATTAGAAAGCAAACAGAGGGAGGGGAAACCCGGGAGGGGGTGGGAAATACTGAAGCGGGGATAAAAAAAACTATCCGTTTTTTTTCTATTTGGCTTTGGAGAGTGCAGGATGGGCCCCGCTCGGGAGATGATCAGTATGGCTGCGTCTGGGCAACGGCTTGGGTCGGGTTGCCTTCTGCAGGAGCTGGAGGTCTCCATCTGCGATGGAGGTGCCATGTCGCGTGGTGATGCAGGTGGAGTTACCTTCAGCCCCGTATGGGGCCATGCCCTGGTCGCCCATGCCATCCCACCTGCCACCATGCCCGTGGGTGCATGTGGAGGGGAAAGACACCCCACCCCCCCCCCCCCCCGAGCATGAAACACCGCTGTGCTCTGTTTTCTTGTCTCTGTTTCCATATACACCTTCCCAGCTGTCAGCGCAGCCCCTCTCCCTCTCTTTTGCACCCTCGTAGACACATTTTTGCTGCAGAAACTCATGTCCCTGCCTGTTCACGTCAACTTAAAGGGGGCTGCTGGCAGAGGGGGGCACATGTTCTGCATGTCCTGCACAGAGGATGCTCCAACATCATGATTCCTAGCTGCTTCCCTCCCCTTGTCCCTGGGGAAAGGTCACGGCACTGCTCGGTGCAGGACTTGGTTTGTCCCGGGGATGCTGGGCTGATTTGGGGTGGGATGGGGGAACAGGAGACATATCTGCTGGAGATGCCGGTGCTCTGTGCTTCTTTCTTCCCAGCACTGTGATCCATCTGCCTTCTCACTTGCTGGGTTTCCTCCCCCAGGCCAGTGTGTCGGAGCTGATCCGTGGCTGTCCGGGAAGTGTTTGGAGGCCCAGGGTGGAAAGGGGGAAGTTTGAGAGAAGAGAGGGGGATGGGAAACATTAACCAGTTTTCTAGTGAGTCATAAGCACTTTCCTACTTGTGTTTTTTCTTTTTTTTTTTCCCCGAGCCTGTTAGTACTTGCGGATTCAGGAAATACTGAGTTGATTTGAAAGAAGATGACAAATGATGAAGGGAAATTGGGGGATAAAGACTGTTATTTAGCCACGAGGAGCTCTGGCTGGGAAACACTGCTATACACATTAGCTGGTTAGTGGGAATTTTGCCTGGGTTACCTCCGTCCTGATTAGGAGAGAGAGGCTGGGGGTGCATGGATTTTGTGGCTTTTTGGTCTGTTTGGCACCTCGGGCTGTCCTTTGCTGCAAAGGGAATGGGAAGGATTTCTTCAGAATTGCGGAGCATCCATTTCCTCCAGTGCTCCGGGTCTCTCCTGAGGATCACTGTCCCTCCAGCTCGGTGTTGAGCTCACCAGTCTTCCGCTGCCGTCCCCGGTCCCTGATCCGGGCTGACATGATGCGGGCAGGAATTGGCAGAGCATCGTATGTCCTTAGCAGTGTCAAGAAGCATGCGGTGCGTCCCGAGTGCCGCCAACCAGACCGCACAGAGAAGCTGGAAATACTGATTTATGTTTTTTTAAGGATGTCGTAAGTGATGGGAGAAACCTCACTGTTGAGACTTGGTCTTCCCTGAGGATCAGTGTTACTTTGTGTTGTGCTTTCTTTTCTGATACCAAATGTGGCAAGTCTTATCTCTCCCAAGACTCTTGGAGCTTTGAAGGAAAAAAATGACCGAAAATGTGAGTATCACACTGAAGTGGAATCTGGCAAGTAGAATCATAGAATTGTTAGGGTTGGAAGGGACCTTAAAGATCATTTAGTTCCAACCCCCCTGCCATGGGCAGGGACACTTCCTAGTAGATCAGGTTGCTCAGAGCCCAATCCAGCCTGGCCTTAACAACTTCTAGGGATGGGGCTTCCACCACCTCTCTGGGCAACCTGTTCCAGTGTCTCACCGCCCTCATGGTGAAGAACTTCTTCCTAACGCCCAGTCTGAATCGTCCCATCTCTAGTTTTAATCCATTCCCTCTAGTCCTACCATTACCCAACATCCTAAAAAGTCCCTCACCAGCTTTCTTGTAGGCCCCCTTAAGATACTGGTAGGCCACTATAAGGTCTCCTCGGAGCCTTCTTTTCTCCACACTGAACAACCCTAACTCTCTCAGTCTGTCCTTCTAGCTGCAGAGCTGAGATATCTTCTGGTTTCTTCCCTTTCTCTTTGCTAGCAGCTGAAGGGTCGTGCTGGCATCCAGAGGAGAATGTGCTTCTTTGCTGGGCTTGGACAGGCAGAGCAGGCTGGGGCTTGGTAAAGAGTCCTGTAGCTCCATGGTGCAGCTGGCTCCTCCTAGCCAGCTTGCCTTGGCAGGGCTAGCCAGAGTATAAATTAATTTCAACTTATTGTAGTCACTGAAGTATAGAAATATAGCTGAGGACATGCAGGGAAAACATCTGGGCAGTGCAAAAGGGCTTGTTGGCTTTTATGTGATGGCATTATTTGGTGTTGGGAGTGAACAACCTTAAAAGCAGATTTTTTTTTCAAAGAACAAAAAGACATTTCAATGCCGCCTTGTTCCATGCTGTTGACAAAAATGTATGTGTATGTATATATCTGTATATGCACGCTTGTAATCACATGTATAGGAAAACAAATGTGGAATGATGGGAATTGGAGCTGTCGGCCTGGTAGATAGAGGCTGTGTTGTAGAGGTGCTCCAGGGAGTAAAGGAGCCCTATGGTTACCTTTCTTTGTGCAAGGTAGGGACCATGTGTCCTGATCCCAAATCCTTTCTTTGATTATTGAAAAAATGGAGACTGACCTTGCTGGAAACATGATCATGTGGGACCCAGGGCCAGTTCCCTGGTGTCGCAGGTGGTGTCTCCTGTTATCCAGGCAAGAAACTTGAGCACTGTCTTCAGGGTCACTTTGGCTTTCCTTCTTGCTTTTCCCAGTGGGTCTCCATTTATTCTCCTAAGCGGGAGGTACAGCAGCCACTTGATGATCCTACCCAAGTGTTTCCCAGTCGGGTTACGTGTTTACACTTGGTTGACTTAGTTGTCTTCAGTAGGATCTTCCTTATCCAAGGCTGCCCGAGGCATATGTTGGATTTGCCAGACTTGGTTACGAGGTTGATTTCTGGATGCTCTGGCCTTAGGCTGTGCAGGTTGAGTGTTTGCAGAGCTTGTCTCAGCAAGCTTTAGAGAGGAGTTGACTTCAAGGACAAACACGAGTAGCAGTAGCTTTTTCTGGCCACCAAACTGGTGGTGAAGTAGGGAAGCTCTGCCGATATTTGTTGTGGGTAGCCCTGGGGAGCAGGTATTTGTATCTGAACTGTTAATAGAGAGACTGAATTGAGTCATGCCTGCTGTCGGGGGAGCGTTAAAAGCCATTTACAAAAGAAGCCAAGAGAAGATCAGTAGAAATGCAGACAAACCCTAAAAATCCCAATGTGATGCCTGAATAATCGCCCATTTGTCTGGGGAAAGAGATTAATCCAGCCAGGGTTCAGTTTAACAGGATTATTGAATGGGGGGGAGGAGGGAAGGCTCTGCGATTTTCCATGTGACTTCAGACCATGGATCTTTCTTTTCCAATGGCCCCAGCAGGATGGGAAAGCTTCAGGAGGTGGGGTGGCTTTGCTAGATGTCAATGGGTGAGCTGTGGTGGGACAGTTGGGATCACGGAGGTCTGACCTGGTCCTTCACTCCCTTGCCCTCCTCTGTCCAGTTTGGTTAGAGGAGGAACTCTTTGGGGTAGAGACCATGCCTGATGGTATGTGCTCCTTGCAAGGAGCTGAAATTAGAAATTTGGCATTTTTTTAACCCTACCACAAAGAAATATATTTCTCATCCAACCAACAGCACAAAGTCTGACTGCATCTTCAAGGGGGCTGCCATCAGGTCAGTTGTGTCCATTGCAACGCTACTGGAAAAGTCTCGCTTCGGAGAAGTCAAGAGAGAGATGTAGGGGGAATTTTGGGGAGGGCTGTAGACCCTCATCAGCCTCTGATGAAGGGCAAGGAAGAGACTTCTGATGGAGCTGGATTAGTCATTGAGTACCAAGGGACAGTCCTGTCTCCTGAAGCAATGGATGTTGATGAAATCCCCTTTTATTGGGATTGTACCCCAGAAGGTATTTGGGTGCAAGATGCTTTCTGTCCTTGTGCAGCTCTCCTGTCGTAAGCTCCTTTCTAGGCATTGATGTTTCTTCTTCTTAAAGCAGCTTTTTACCCTTAAAAACAAGCAGATGCCTAGATGAGAAGGGAGACAGGGCTGCTGCCTCTACAACATCCCCACAAAGCAGATCACACAAAATAAAGTGAAAGGAGAAACGTTTTTATGGCATTGCCTGCGTTTATGTGGAGCTAAATAGGAGCGTGTGTGCGTGTCTATGTCTTTTTGTGCGTGCTTTATAATATAAAGCAACTGCAATGTCTCTACGGCGTTACCAGAGAGCTGTTGATGTGTTGTCAGATACTGTAACTTCTTTTAAGCCTACCTTGCATGTAGGTGCAAGGTGTATTTGGTGATCAGAAAAAGAAGCAGGAGAATAAAAACAGGAGGGAAGACAAGGGGGCAGCTCTGGCTGTCCCAGTGTGTGGTGTCTCCCTCCCTGCCCTTGCCTGCCTTGGCTCTTCAGGTGAATATTCGTTAGGCTTTTGATGGGACCTCTTTTTTGTAAGGAGGGGAGCTATGCTGGAGCTCCCCTCTTCCTTTTGGGTGGTGGCGAGTGTGTTCAGGGAGGGTTGGGATAAGCAAAACCCTTGGCATTCATGTAAACAACACGTCACTATTTCATAAAAGCATCATTTTCCTATTTTGCTGTTTCTGTGTCTTAATCCACAGATTATTTGTAAAAAGCCTTTCTGCAAGCAGCGTCACCTCTTATAGACATGTGAGAGTAATAAAAGCGGTGTTGCCTTTCCAACCACTCTTTCTTCAGCCTGTCCTGCTCTGCTGTGCAGCAGGACCCCATGCCCTTTTGCAGGCCATATTTGCTTCCCATTTTCCCACTCCGAGATGTCCCCACTCTCTATGCCCCAGCCCCCTTTGCTCCCTCCGCTGCGTAATTTCTGCCAGCTCCATTTATTCAGTGGAGCATGCAAGGAGCTAAGGGCCAGGGATGGAGAGAAGACGCAGCCGCCTGCATCCGTACCTGCGTTTCCCTGGGGAATGCCATGGGCATTTTCTCACGTATAGCTTGTGCATCTCCGAAACCCCATTGCGGGGTGCAGGCTACTGATGAGCAAATCTACCCAAACAGTTGAAGCAGGGGGCTGGCTGCAGGTGTTACCCCAGAACCATGTTTTGTTTGGAAGGAGGTATGTGCGATGGGTCCTCACCAATGCAGCTGGTCTCCTGTCCCTGCAAGACAAGTTGTATGGACTGGGCAGGCTGTTTAGTAATTGAGGTCTGGTTTTTGGTACTGGAATTAGAATCTTCCGTCTTGAAGAGACTGCTCCGCACCCCCTCTCCCGGAAAAAGCGGTGCTGTTAACTCTCATCTAACGGGGATACAGAGGTGAAGGCACAAGCAAGAGAGGGCTGAGGAGTCCTGGAAGATCCAGGAGTCTTCCAGCACAGACGTTCTCCTCCTGTCCCTGGCATGTCCAGTGGTTCATCGTAGCTGCAGATACTCATTGGAGCCTGTCCTCCAGGGATGGTATTTCCTGATGTAGGCTGGGAGCCTTTCTCTGGTGATACATGAGTTGGCTGAAGGCTGCACCCCAAGGCAAGCAGCCAGGTAGAGCCACCTCTTTCCTAACGTCTTGTCCTTCTTAAGTCATTTAAATAGCAAATAAACTCCAGCAGGCTCTGCAGGAGGGTGAGGTTGGGGCTCTGCTTGTCCAGTGTTTCCCCACGGCCGGGCTGTGCTGAGCCAGGGATGAATGATTGGGGCCCAACAAAGTGTTTAAACATCAGAATTGAAATTAATGTCCCCTCATTGCTGGTGAGCCTGCCAATACATTACAGCAAGCACCTTCCCAAAGTGAAATGAATGTTTGTTTATCCTCATGAAATATACATCAAAACATGTTGGTGGGAGAGGCCGCTAACGAGGGAACAGGCCAGCTCTCCGTTAATTCCCGGCTGGGAGTGGACACTGCTCCTCTCCTCTTTTCTTTCCTGCCTGGGCTTTATTTTTGAAGCCTAACCTGTCCACAGCTGTGTATCCAAAAGCATTAATATGGCTTTAATGAAAACTCCGGTTGATCTGTCCAAAGATATTGATGAGTGGTCCTCAATCGTATTAATCTTCTCATTGTGGGAGGAAATGAAGGCAGCAAGCGGGGCCGTCAGGTGCCACTGGAAGCGGAGGGTGAGCCGGGAGCAGGGACGGCCACCACTCGCCGCCTTGCCCTGCCTCTGGGGTTGCACCTTTTCCTGGCTTGGGATGATTTTTCCCATTTTTTGGTCCTTTTTGAAACTGGAAACAAAGTGACCGCCCCTTGACTGGACTGGGCGCCACAATTCCAGGCCGGTATTTAACATTCAAATCATTACGTTTCCACCAATAAATCCATTACTGTTAATTATATTGAAGGGGCTAACGATCCGTCGACGATATTCCGCCATAGATTTCCATTCGTGTCGAATGGCCGCTTCGCCTTCAATCCATGCCGGGATGCGTTTTGGGGGGGGTCCCCCCCCTCCTATGCAGCTTTCGCAGCGGCGCGGTGCCCCTGCCATCCCCTTCTCCCCGAGCGCAGGCTGCTCCTCGATAGGAACACGCTACACTTCTTTATGGCTTATGGCAAACTGCCTTGATTACTTCTACTGTTGTACCCATTATGTGAATTAAATATGTATTCAGTTGCATGCTGCTTGCGTTGTTATTGCAGGGTGACATATGGTAGTGACTCAATTAGAATGAAACTAGCATTAGATAACCCTTCTGATTACATGCATCCCAGCCCGCTCGGCAGCCTGGCTGCTGCCGCCACCGCCGCTGCTTTGCTTGATCTCCCGTTATCGGTGGGCCGCAGGTTTCATTAGCTGTTATCATCTCCAAAGGTGGGCTTTTAGGCAGGAGCACGGCAACAAGGCGGTGTGCAGGATGAGGCTGTGGCCCGTGGGTGCCATCGCACTTGCCCGCAGCTGAACTGGTCCCGTGGCCTCTTGCAGGTGGGCTGCAGGAAGGATGCTCACAGCGGTGCAAGGATGCTCGCAGCGATGCTCACCGGGCCTCCCCTATGGCTTTCCATCACACTCTCTTTACCGTTCCTCGGCAGTAGCGCCTGGGTTTTTCGGAGCCCAGAAACGCCCAAAATCAGGGACCATCCACCGAGACCCAGCCAGGTGGGCTTTGCTGGGTAGTGCTGCGGCAGTGCAGCCCCTTGCAAGCAGCCATCCACCCTGCGTGCAGCTCTCCATGTTTGAGGATGTCCTCAAAGCAGCAGCAAAAAGGGCTTTAGTTTGGTTTGGTACACGGTTACTCCTGACTCTGATAAGCGGCACCAAGCTTTTGGTAAAGGAAAGGGATCAAATGGCTGGTGATTTTGTTTTCCTGCTTCCTCTTCTGCCTGGTGAGAAATGGGCAGGAACTGGGCATTTTGGCTTCTGCCAGGTGGTTGGGGTTGCAGGTTGCAGGTTGGCAGTGGGTGGCTTTGGCACTGCTGCCCTCTGGTGCGCATGCTGGCCACTCCCTGGGGAGCCCGGGCCTCTGAGCCTGGGGTGCAGGGGGGAACTGCTGAAACTGCAGGATTTTCTGCTTCCTCGGTTCCCTTCTGCCCTGCAAAAAAAAAACCTGTCCAAATCTCACGTTTCTTGAAGCTAGAAAGGATGGATTTCCCTGCCCCCATGCACCGCTGCTTCCGTCGTTTCTGGCCATTGGAGGACTCTGCTGCAGGCACAAGCAGAAGATGCTGCTGGTCTTGGGAGTGAGTTTCCAGCCTTGGGTTTTGGCAGCAGCGAACCTGGAAGGTTTGACTATTCCCTACAACAGCCAGACTTTCTGCGTCTAACCACAGGGAATTGCATCTCCCCAGAGTTTAGGGAGTAAATAAAACAAGTTGTGAGCCCTTCCCCCTGCTCCCAAACCCCACCGCTTTTTACTTTATGGCTTTGTGAACTGTTTGTCAGCAAATCCTGATGCAAAAGAGTAAATAGGAAATGGATTAATTATATAAACATGATCGGGTTCCAGAAACAAATCTCAGCCTGTGAATTGTTTGCAAATGTTTCTCTCCAAGGGCTGCTCTCTGGTTGCGCTGTGATCGGTCCCGGCGCCCGGTTTCTCCTCTCGTGTTGGGCAAAGGGAGGGTTTTTTTAATAAATCGAATAACAACAGCGTTCAAAGAGCAAATAACATGCTTCCCGGTGACAGGGCTTAGCTAAATACAAATTTTATCCAGGTACGTATATAGCTATTGAGGGGGATATTTATGAATGGAAAATCATACAGCTTGACACGAAAAAAAATGCATTTGTGCGTTTTTTCACATCAAAGCTTGAGGTTTGCTGTGCGCCTTTCATTGCTCCGTAATTCTTTGTATTTCTCTCGCGCGTTCCCCTCGCGAGCATGTCTGTATAGGTGTGTGTGCGTACACGTGGGCCTGCATGCATATTATGCTGTCAGACCTCTGCGGGAAGCTTTATTCTTGCTTTTGCAAGTGGGGAGTTTCTTTTCGCAGCAGAATAAAGGCCCTTCCCAGCTGAGGACTGGGAGCCTGTGGCAAAGATCGTTTCTTCTGGAGACCTAATCCTTTAGCCCGTTCCAGCTGGTAGTTCAAATCCCATTAGCTTTCTTCCTGGCTCGGGGTTTTCTGAGCTGCTCCAGGGGCTTCATAGCAAAGGCCAGCTCATGGAGGAGAGGGCAGGCAGGGTCCGGCCAGCAAACCTGAACTGCAGTGGGTGCCACGTGAGCCACCCAGCTCTGGAAGAGTCCCAAGAGGATGCTCAGATGCAAACCTTGTCCCTCTCTGGCTGAGTTCTCCAAATTTCAGATGCTCGGCAGAGCTTGGTGTTGGTGTTCTCAGGGATCCCTCCTGCAGTGGTGATGCTCTCCCTTGCCAAGAGTCGGAGCACACAGTTTATTTTCCAAACCCAGAGCCTTCCTGGTTGCTCAGTGCATTTTCTTCCCAGAACAAAGTTCTCAGGGTGAGCTAGGGGGGTGGCGTGGGGCTCTCAGAGCAGGATCCGTCCCTTTATTGCTTGCCTTGCTATCGCTTGTGTTGCTTTCGGCTAGAAAACCGTCAGCTCATACAAATGACTGACAGCAGCCAGCGTCAGCCCTTGGCAGGTATGTAAACAAAGGAGGGAACCGTTTTCTGCACACTCTTTTTTTTTTTCCCCCCATTCTTTTCTTTTTTTTTTTCCTTCCTTCTGTTTTTTTTGTTTTTTGTTTTTTTTTTTTTTACTTGAAGGAGTTGTTCCAAGCACGCATGCGAGATGCGGGGTGGTGTAGCCCCATGCACGTCCCCATCTGGGGCTGGCGGTGGCCCTGTCTGGTGTCAAGCTGTAGGGTGTCAGCTGGATTTCAGAGATGCTTGACACAAAGGGACTGGGGAAGCAAATAACTGGGGGGGCTGCGAGGGTGGTTATGTGCTCCCCGCGTTTTCTGAGTCCTCCAAAC
This sequence comes from Stercorarius parasiticus, assembly GCA_013396915.1. NCBI lineage: Eukaryota > Metazoa > Chordata > Aves > Charadriiformes > Stercorariidae > Stercorarius > Stercorarius parasiticus. Next base: position 603,980 of record VWZL01000732.1, on the reverse strand, counting down.
CTCTGTCTCCTCTGAGCATCCCCTCTGGCCCTCGTCTCTCTGCTGCGGGCGGGTACGTCCCTGCCGGTTTCCGTAANTATTAGTAGTAGTAGTAGTATTAGTATTATAATATTTGGGTGCAGTTCCCCTTCGCCCTCCCCGCTGCTGGATGCTGGGGTGGCCCATGCAGCTGCAGAAAGGAGCAGGCAAACCCCAGAGCTCTCCCCACTCTGCCTGATTTCAGCTCCGGGGAATTTCACAGGAGTGAAAGGAGATAGAAAACACCGTGAGGCCACCACTAAGCCACGCGCTGGAGTGGATTATTTAAGTGGATTAGTGATTTCTGACCAGGGGCTGGTGTGNCACAAAGGGACTGGGGAAGCAAATAACTGGGGGGGCTGCGAGGGTGGTTATGTGCTCCCCGCGTTTTCTGAGTCCTCCAAACCTCTGTCTCCTCTGAGCATCCCCTCTGGCCCTCGTCTCTCTGCTGCGGGCGGGTACGTCCCTGCCGGTTTCCGTAAGCTGCCTGGTGAGCACAACCCCCACGTCTGCAGGGCTGTCAAGGGCTGTGTCTCTCTCCAATTGATTGGAAAAGTTCTTGTGCATGTATTTATTAATTATTTTTTTTTCCCAATGAAAAACACCACCTGAGCGGGTCCCTGTTTGTCAAGCCTGCGCGGCTCATGCAGGAGGCAGGCGAGCTTGCTGACAGGGACTTGAAATAAACACCAACGTAGTCCTATCGAGGAAAAGCAAAAATACTGGGAAAAGTGGAGTTTTTCTGCTTTATTTTCACTTTTTAAGGTGCCAGTCAATTTCTTAAAGTATTTTAAATAATAATTATTATTAACATANGGTTTTGCCTGCTGCTGGCGTGGGGTCTGCGGGGGTTACGGTGGGTGACGGCGCGTTGTATCCTCCATCTCCAAGAGCTGCAGCCCCTCTCCCCCTCCCTGCCTGCCCTCCACTCCCCTAAATAGCCTCTGCAAAGTCACCATGTCCCCAGGGAATACGGGCACAGGGTAGGAGGGGCGGCAGGATGGGGGCAGCGGGCTCCCCCTTTCTCTGCATTGGAAGCACCATGCCCATCCCCAAGGGTCTCCCAGCCCTTCGTTTGGGTGGGAAGGAAACTCCCACCCATTTCTGCGTGTTTAACACGCCTGCACTTTTTTTCCCCTTTCTCTCTCGCTCTCCTTCTTTTCCCTTCCTTTCCCTTCCTCAAAAAAAAACAAAAAAAAAAAACCACACAAAAAAAAACCCCAGCAGAAAGCAAGCTGTGATACTGTCGGGCCTGGCGTTGATGTTATTTATTTTCCTCAGTTGCTGCTCTGGAAGCCCGGAGTTGACAGAGCGGTTTTGTAGAATAGAAACATTATAGACTGTTACTGTCAGAGTGTTAAATGTGATGGATAGAGAAATACAGGGGAGGGAGGGGACTTTACACTAGCCATGTCTGCTGGCGAGGGTGCTCATGGGAGAATAAACCATCCGCATATAAGAAATGAATGAGGTAATGTGGCGGGAGGTAATGGACTCTTGCAACAGAGATGCGCCTTCCCGGCTGGACTTAACCCTTGCCACTCCGCCGGCAGGATGGGGCGGAATGGGGGATGTGTGTCCCGCTCGCCTGTGGCCCTGAGATCTGGCAGGTTCAGGGCTGGGATGCTGAGGTGTGGTGGGAAGAGCCAGGTTGTCCCCATGGAGTGAGGGGAGCGCTGCCCAGGTCCCTGAAGACCCCCCGCCCCCTCCCAGCAGCATTGCTGGGCTTGCCACAAGCCCGGGATGGAGCATCTTCATGGTGAGCACCAAGAGATTTATTCATTGCATGTTAGCAAAGGGACTTGTGCTGCTTGGGAGGTGCAAAGGGATGCATCTGTTGGCAAGCAGCAGCCCAATGGCTCGCTTGGTGTGGCTCCGGGTTTGGGGTCCTGCTGAGGGTGGGTGCGGAGGTCTTGGGGGCTCAGCTGGTGCCATGGTTTAACCCCAGCCAGCAGCTAGAACTACACAGCCACTCGCTCACTCCCCCCACTTGCGATGGGGGAGAGAATCGGAAGAGTAAAAGTGAGAAAAAACTCATGGGTTGAGATGAAGACAGTTTAATAGGTAGAGCAAAAGCTGCACCACGCACGCAAGCCTCTTCCTCTGGGCAGGCAGGTGTTCAGCCATCTCCAGGAAAACCGGGCTCCATCACATGTAACGTTTACTTGTGAAGACTCCAAATATTTCCCTTCTTCCCCCAAGTTTATATACTGAGCGTGACATCACATGGGATGGAATAGCCCTTTGGTCAGTTGGGGTCAGCTCTCCCGGCTGTATCTCCTCCCAATTTTTTGTGCGCCCCCAGCCTGCTCGCTGGTGGGGCGGTGTGAGGAGTAGAAAAGGCCTTGACTGCTGATTAACAACTAAAAACACCAGTGTGCTATCAAAAGTATTTCTCATCCCAAATCCAAAAACACAACACTCTACCAGCTGCTAGTAAAAATGTTAACTGTATCCCAAGTGAAGCCATGACAGACAGCAATGTGAGGAGCACAGGCCCGGAGCAGGGCAGGAGAAGAGGTGGCCTTCAGCCTTATGTCTTGGTCTTGCATAAGTGGCAGAGGTGCTGGGAAGCTGAGGGTCTTTGCTTTCGTTCATGGTTGGTTGCACAAAGTGCTAAGCTGGTGTCCGTAACCAAAACCCCATGGTTTTAGTCCTCGGTTTGTGTTTCAAACATCATTTCTCATGTATGGAGGGACAGAAGGGTGGGGAGAAGCTATGGCAGTTGGTGCCCTTCCAGCTCTGTAGTTACACCTGGGGAGGGCAGCCGGTGTGCGTCTCTGACCTCTTCTTCTAGTTCACATTGATGGCTTTTCCTGTCATCCACTTCACTGTCAAATTGTATTTTGAAGGCTAATGAGCGTTTGGTGCTCATTTCCATCCCTGCTCCTTAGAGAGTCTCTCCGTAGCTCACCTGTGAGGAGACCCCATGGGCGGTGTTACCTCCTGCCTGCAGGACCACAGAATCACAGAGTGGTTTGGGTTGGAGAAGGGACCTTCAGAGATTATCTAGTCCACCCCCCTGCCATGGGCAGAGACACCTTTCACGAGATCAGACTGCTCAAAGCCCCATCGAACCTGACCTTGAACACTTTGAACTTCGCCGAGCAACCTTTTCCACTGTGTCACTGCCGTCATCATCAAACATTGTGTCCTAATATAAATCTACCCTCTTTTAGTTTAAAGCTATTCCCCCTTGTCGTAGCACTACGGGCCCTGGTAAAAGTCTCTCTCCGTCTTTCTTACAGGGATGATGGGCTTGTGGGGGGTGAGGAGCCTCAGGGCCGGGGCGGGGGTAGCCTGGATGCGGGGTGTCGCACAGCCCTGGCAGCTCTCACCGCCCCTTCCCTTCACGCTTCGCTAGGTGTCCGGCCTGACTGCGCAAAGTTTGTCGTAGTCAGTGTGTGTGAGTAATTAAATTACTTCCTTGTGCATTTTACCCTCGCTGACTTTTACCCACCGTCTTATCTCCAGCTCGTGGAGCTTCGTTCACACGTCCTTGGAGGAGTATTTCAGCGTTCTCCAGTCCTTGCTAACACCGGTTGCTCATGTTCTCCTCAGACCTACTGCTGCTCGTGCTCTTCTGGCAATGAACTTACTAAGCAGCAGTGGGCAAACCTTCTACACCCATGGCCTTGTTGAAAAAGCCATTTATTTCTGCTCTCTTCCACCTCCTAGCCAGCCTTTAGTCCTTCCTTTTGCTGGGAGAAGAGTTAAATTTGGCAACTGATGAAACTTTGGGGGCCTGCAAACAACACCAACTGTGCTTCGTGCCTTCTGTTGCTGGGTGCACAGCAATAGATGAGCGAGGTACGTTTTCTTCTTCCTTGCGGGCACTGCTAGTTAATCTTGGTGGTATCATGTCCATCTCAAGGCTTTATCCTATCTATTTATCATCTTAGCCGGTGCTGAAGTGAGACTCGCAAGTCGGTGAATCTGTGGCTCATCTCACTCCATTTTTTAAAAATAGGGTATGACACTTTGTGTTCTCTAGTGTAATGAGAGATTGAGCTGCTAATGAAAATATGCAATCATTTTATTTCTGAGTCCCTGCAGAACTCTTAGGCAGGTATTATCTGGTCCTGGTGACTCCTCATTTTTCATTTTCCAAACGTGCTTTAACATCACTGCTTCTGACATCTCAATCTCTGATTGAGCCTCATCTTTGCCACCTGTAACATGGCCCATGGTCAGGGATTGCGTGGTGTTGGGTTGCTGAAGGCTGAGGACTGGGTTCCCCTGCATCCTTGCACCCCGTGGCCACCACCACAGCAGCTCCTCCGGAGATCAGCCCTGCATGAATGATGCCAAGGTCCAGGCTTGCTGTAGGTCTCGTGACAAAACTCATCGTCATCTTGGTTTGTGAGCTCCTAGCTAGTTAAAATTTGCAACTGATTAAAGCGTCATCCATTTGTGAAATGGATGAGTTTGAGGAATGTCCTTGTATTTGTCTGCTGCTTCTTTGGAGTCTGGGTAGACTTCTGCAGGATTCAGTGAGAATCCCCAAAATGTTTCTGTCCAGGAAGTGTCTGGATGCTCTGGCTCCAGCTGCTGAATACAGGGATGCTGGTGCTGGACCTGCCCTTGCCTTCAGACTGTGGTGGAGAGGCAGGAGGAGCTGATTTTGAACCAACATCTTTTTTTATGAAAGAGCAACAGGGAGATGCCACCGATGGGGGATGCCGCCTGTCCTTTAGGGGTGCAGCCACAGAGTCCTGGGCATCCACGGGGATGGCAGCATCCCTGTTCGGTGGCAGCTACTCTTACCCCTGGCACCTTGAGGAACGGTCCACAAATTCTCAAATAATCAGCTTGATTTGGTAAAAGGCTTCCATTGCAGCACGTCACAGGTAATTTATTCCCGGGTGCTGTAATCTGAAGAAAAGCAGAATGAAGGACCTCCAGTCACAGCCGCGCGCGCACGCAAAAAGTTAAGTATTCTTGCTTTCGCTGACAGTACAAAGGTGTCATATACGAGAAGGATTGACACAGACCAAAGGGTCTTGTGGGAAATATGATAATAACTATAAAGAAGACAGATTATTCCCCAGTTGCCAACATTCAAACCTTTTTACAGTCAGTTCAAACATATAAAACTTTATTGCTGTAGCAGAAAGGGGAACAATTTCTGGTTGCACAGCTTTCCCAGGGCTGGGTTTATACTGTCTGTGTTATTGCTCTATAGTGGCATTTTAAAGTTTATTGAACAAGACTTTTACAATTGAAGGAAGTATATAAAACTGTAAATTTATTAGATTTTTCAGGATAAGTGCCCTTTCTAGTTGTGCTCAAGAATTCGGAGCTACGAGAAACTGCTAGTTACAAGACTTATTAATATTAAAGACTGAGAGAGCGCACATTTTATACCTTAACTGATCTAAAAAGTAATATTATGATATTACTGAAAATCGGAGCTGTCACCGAGCAGGGTGTGTAGAGCGTTTGTATAGTTTGTGTATGTATAAATAGCCTATATCTATGTGCAGATACGTGTGTATATATATATGTGTGTCTGGGTGTGCCTTGTGGGGGTGTATATGCAGGTGCTGTATGAGGGTGTATGCACACACGATATGTAAACAAACAAGCGCGTGTGTGTGTTTCGGCAAATATCTATATATAAATCTGTGTGTTCCTGTGCAGCATTTGATTTTTGTATGGATTTATTTCCTATATTGTGCGGTGCCTTCTGCTGCGGAGTCTTGGTGCACATGTAAGGCTTTCAGGTGGTGCGGAAGTACAATTAATAGGGTGCCTGGGTGGATTTGTTGGCTATATCGTGCCAGGTTGTATGTGGTGTTCACATGCATCTCTGTGTAACTCATGTATGAAGATCTCCAGTATGTAAACTACACAATTTGTACCACGTTCACCATTCACTTATGTTTTGTGCCTAAAACCAGTACGTGAGTGATGGCGGGATGGCGTATTCCAAAGGGCTGCCCCCATCCCCTGCCTTCTCCTTAGGGCTGCGACCGAGTAACACCGATCATAAATTTGCAGGGACTGGATTCTCTGGTCGGCATGTTTGCTTGGGGCTGCTTATGCAGCAAAACTGGGCTGCAGTGCTGCCAGAGACAGCCCTTGGAGAGCTCATCCCATGTACGATCCGGGGGGGAAACCTGCTCTTGAGGGGTCTCTGCTGTAAGTTTTCTTTCTCCGGCTTGGGGATAATTTCACCTAAACATGTGACTCGAATGAAAATGTGCTTTTCTGCCTGCTGCGCGTGGATCGCAACGATCCTGCCATGGTGGCCGGTGCTGCTGCAGTGACCATGGGGACATTTAAGAAGGGTTTGTTCTGGGATGGGGATGTCCACTGGGGCAAAGGGTCTCCTGAAAAACCTCTCACTGGGGCTGGCGGCCGGGAATGCATCCCCCAGCTTGGGAGGAGAGCCTTCCTCCACCGCCCCGCTCTGCTGGTCCAGCACAGACGCAGAAGTAGATGTCTTCAACTTTGGCATCCGTGATGGCAACTTGCAAGGGGCAGCGGGTGCGTTGGAGGCTGAGCAGGAGCTGGCAGGAGCACCGCGAACCGGCAGCACAGGCAAGGAAGTCAATAAGCCCTGAATCTTTTATGAGACCTTGGATATTCTGATCACAGCTCCGCTGGCACCGAGATAGGAATACAGATTATCTGAGAAAGCATCCGTGACTTGAAGCTCAGTCTTGGGTCTTCCTAAGGTTTTTAGCTTGCCTCCCCATATTAACATTTCACCATTGTTTTTTGGGGGGATTTCCGCTTTTTCCCTGCTTTTTCCCTGCAGGGGGGATGGAGCTCAGGTGTGATTTCTGGGAGCCGGGGCTGGCTGAAGAAGAAAGTAGGAAGAGGGTTAGTGCAGCTAATGGGGCTATAAGAGCCTTATCTGTACATATTGTTAATAACAAAACCAAGCAGCAGCACCGCACGCCATGAGTCGGAAGAAAAGGAAAGCCCTCGGATCCCTTGTAATCCCGCGTTGCGCAGCGCGACGGTGCTGGAATTGCAAGGATTCTCGCTGAATTCATTTCGGGTTTGGAGAGAAAAGGAGAAAGGAGGAAAAGGAGGAGTATGGGGGAAAGAAAAAAAAAAAGACCCCTGCACTGAGATGAATTTATGCCTAAGCTTGTCTTGGGAATGCAAATGTGTTTAAGACTCTCTGAGCTAAACCACCCCTTTTGAGAAGAGGGAGGGGGGAAAGGGGGGAAAAAAAAAAAGTATGACACAGAAGGGACACCAGGAGAATGTGAAATGAGGGTTTGCTGCCCCTCCTCCTGTGCCCTGCCTGCTGCCGAGCTGGCACACATGGGCAGGCAGCGAGGAGCCACCAAGATGCTGCGTGCAGGGGGGACCCAGGCCTGTGGGTGCTGCGCTCTCTGGTGGGCACCCATCACTCTGCCTCCGTCCCCCTGTGGAGAAGCGGGCGCGGGTGCCTTCCCACCATCGCAGCAGCCTCATGCACTCTCTTGCTGCCCGCTTACGCCAATTTGGCCGTGGGCACGTCAGGTGTGACACGGCCATGCTTGTGCCACCGCTGCTGAGTGCCCGTTTTTCACCTGCGGAGATAAGGAGGGTGCTGCCTGCCTGCTCCCCCTGCCCCCAAGCCCCGACGGGACTGAGCAGGGCTCTCCCAGCATGGCAGGGATGCTCACCCCAGGGTCTGCAAAGCCAAGGGGAGGAGGGCAGCCGGGAGAGGAGAAAAGCGGCAGCGAGCAGGAGGGAGGAGGGATGCAGGAGGAGGATGCGAACCCACTGCCAATTGGGCAGTTGTGTCTGTTGTCTGGAGGCTGCTGCTAACCACTCGTTACAATTAAAATGAAGTGTCCGTCAGCGGCTATCTTCGCTGTGTGGCCCATATGTTTCTGAGCTGATACTGTCCGGATTATTCTGTTTGGGAGAACGATAACGGCTGTTTATAACCTTGGCAAAGACTGAGCCCTAATCAGGCTGGAGCACATTTTCACCGACTGGCTGATAACGGGCTGTTAGCTGCCTTATCGCTGGGGAGAGATAGGCCAAAATAAGCAGATCTGTGAGCACAGGAGCCCAACCAAGAGGCACATACTCTGGCCTAGCCTTTATTTTTAGATGCTCTTTTCTTTTCTTTTTTTTCTTTTTTTTTTTTTCCTATTTTCCTGGCTGATTTCAGAGAGAAGGGGGGATTATTTCAGCAGAAGGGGAGGGAGGTGGCGGCTTCATTTGCAGCAGTAAATGGGGTGGCAAAAAAGGTGTGCAGAAATAACACGGGGGTGTTGTATCGCTTTTCCGTGTGCCCACTGCCTGGTCCCTCTGTTACCCTGTGGCCCCTCAATCCCCTGGGATATTAGCGGGCATCTCTGAGAACAAGAGTGAAGTCTGTCTGTCCCCCCTCGCAGCATCCCTCCTTCCCTCGCTTTCTGCTTGCTTTGTCCTCTTTTCTCTGCGGCTGGCTCTCTGAAACAGCAACGGGATGTTTCAGGGGTGGAATTGGTTTTGTGCGGAGGAAAGGCATTTTGAAAGAAGGCAGTTCTGCTGAGTTTTCTCCCCAAAATCGGGTTAAGCGGAAAAGATGACCTACAGCAGCAAGACCTGGGCGGTCCTGATGCAGACACCATCTTGGGCCAGAGCATCTTGAAATCCTGTGCGGTTGGGTACCTAATGAACCCAAATTCCCTGAAGGCAGCATCAATGAGGGTGGCTAGAGCATCTTCCCAGTCTGCACTGGTAGTCGGCTGTTCCCAGCAGCTGGGTTAACCTAGTGCTGTTTGTGGTGCAGGTGCATGATCCCGGCCACGCCATCCTTTCCCTTGGTGTAGCCTGAGTCTTGCTCCACTGTGCCCATGTCTCCGCTCTCAAACCTTCCAGTGGAAATGGTCCAGATCTCCCAGTGCCGCTCCTCCCTCCCTCCCTCCACTGCTCAGGCTTCGTACTCTGCCTTGAAGTCTCAGGCAGGTGTTCAAATAAATAATGCAGCTAAAAATACCTTTTGGCAGCAGCTGGGAGTTGTTGAGAGCAGCACTGACGGAGTGGTGGGAATACAGCATCCCGGCTCCGCGGGCAGGTGCGTCTGCATGCTCCGGAAAAGTGAGAGCAAGTGCTGCGGAGACGAGGGTCTGCCTGCCTCCTGGGTCCACCACGGCCCCACCGACAAGCCAAGGTGTTGATTCTGTCCTCCTCGGCTTTGAAGCAAGCGGCTCCTTTGCTGAGATTGGCTTTCGGAGGAAGGATGCTGCCAAGGGGACCCTCTAGCTGCATCCTAGCTCGTGGAGGAGTGTCACGCCAGCCCTGTGCTCCGGCTGCATCGGCAGGCGTCAGGAAAGAATCATTTGCACTGCAGTAGCATCTCGAACCATTTCCCCTTTGCAGGCTGGATCATGCAGCTGCCTCCAGGGAAGGATGACAAATCCTTCCCGGCCACCTAGGTGCTGTGAGAGCACTCGACACCTCAGTCTTTCGGTCTGGTTTGCTGGGACTGTCTGTTTTAAAATCCTCCCCTAAAAGCCTTCTGCTGTCTGCCCTTTCCTGGGGAGTTGTCCCAGCTGAAGGCAGCTCCTGGTGGCTTTTCCTCCTCCCTTCACCCACCTGGGCCTGGACCTGGGAGCCTGGACCCCGGCAGGTGCAGAGGGCTTCATCTCCACTAAGCACTCGTCTCCTGGCTCTGCTTTGAGAGCTCCCCTGGCAGCAAATTGTCAGACAACAGATTTAATTATTGCAGCAGGAACGTTGCTGGGGGCAGAGCATCCTTCAGTTGGCCACAAACAAAACTGACCTTGGTTTTCCTCTCACCCATCTGATAACAAACCCTTTTCTGTGTCTCGGAGCTGCTCCCACTCCGATGTGCAGAAAAAGAGGGCTGCTAGGCTGCTCCTCTCCTGTGGGTTTTGGGGAGCGCTGGCCGCCTTCTGCAGCAGTTGTGGGCCTTTCAGTGGTTGTCCTTGTGCACCTCATCTTGGAGAGCAAAGTGCCTTGTTGCTGAGTCCCAAAGCGATTGTGCCGGAGTGCAAGGACAGGGGATGGGGAGCCAGGATGCTCCTGACGTTCATGCTGCTCTGCACAGGCTGAGACCTGGTCCTTCTCGTAGTGTTGGCCAAAACTGTGACAGCCCTTCAGTACTGGCAGCCCTTGCTTCGCCTTCCCTCTCTAGGAGCATGGGGAAAAGTGATGGTGGGGCTGGCATGGTGGCTGTGGGTTGTCCGTGCTCTGGGTGTTGCTTGAGTGATGCTGGAGTCCCGCAGTACCGCTGCCTCATTGTGCTTTTGGCCATGGCTCCCTTTGAGGCCCGAAAAGATGAAGCCAAATGGCGTGCTGGAAAGCCTTCCCGACTCCAGGGGAGATGCTATCTAGGAATTGCTGGCTGCTTTTCCACACTTTTTGGGTGTATTTGTCCTGTTTTGACAGCAGAAGTGCAAGCACTGTGCAAAATTAGCTAAGGCTTGGACAACTTTTGGAGTGAAAACATGGTCTGGCTATGGCGTGGTGGTCCACCTATTGTATGGTGGTCTAGCTATTGTGCGGTGGTCCAGTGTGTGCCCTTACAAGCACGTCCGTGGTGACTTATCTCAGTCCCCAGGGCTGGGGGGGTTTGCTGCGGCTCAACAGCCTGCTGCCGGCCCGTGAAATGCAATCAGAGTTATGCGGATGCCACGAGCCAGGGCAAGCTGACTCTTCCCATCTCATCCCACGGAGAACAAACAGAGCTCAAGGTAAAGCACTGAAATTTCACCGTGACCTTTTCTTAAAGCATTATAATCAAGTTGAGCGTTTCCAGTTGTCCCACTAATGTTTGCCCCATGGGAGAAGGCGTCCTGCTTTGAGGGAGGATGTTTGTGGCGACGAGCGCGCCTGCCCCGGGAACTCGTGGCACTGGATGCCAAATGCCTGCTGGGGGCCGGGGAGGCGGGGGGCAGAGGGCTGGGGCTGCTCCCTGCCTCCCGCTGTAATGCAGCCAGGGGAAGGAATCTGCTGAACACTCTGCATCTGCTACAGCCTTTGCTCAGGGCTTTTTGACACATGGATTGTAAAACACACACCGCCTGGCGTGTCGCTGGGCACCCGTAAGGCCTCCCAAGTGTGATGTCAAGGCGTTGCTGTTGACTTGGGCTGTGGGATTAGCAGCTCCAACCTGGGGCAGGTTGGGCTTGGCTTGAGGGAACCTGGGGCTGGAGCTGTAAGGGCTTAATCCAAGGATGTGCAGAGATGTAGGGGCAGAGAGAGCCTTCAAAGTCCAGCCTGCACACAGAAGAAGCCTTTGTGGGGAGAAAGGATGAGCTGCGTTTATGCTACTACATCTGCTAGACCCATCTTTCTCATGAGGTCATGGCCTCTTTATGCTGGTGTCTTGTCTTGCTGGGTCTGGGGACATGGTGTTCAGTCTTCTGCATGCAGGAACATCTCACTTCAGCTTCAACAGGCAAGTGCCCATCCTGTCCCTTGATCCTTGTGGCTTGTCTGGCATAGAGACCAGAGTTTCTGTGTCCCTCAGCAGCATTGGAGAAGGTGATGCTGTCCCACTCAATGATGAAGGAGACGAGGTCCACTTGCTGTCCTGCTGTTACCTCCCAGAGCCACACAAGAGGAGGGACGCAGATGCTCCATGGAGGCTGCCCATCCAAGCGTGGCTGTGTGTTTCCTGCAGGACTGGGAAGAAGGCCCAGCTCACAATGGGGAGGGAAGATGTTTTTGCGAACCTTTCCCCAACCAGGATGCTCTCGCTGGGTTTGGCTCAAAATGCCTATGACCTTCAGGCATGCTTTTTTGGTCCCCACCAGATTTTTGAAAGATACGTAAGAGATGAAGCATGGACATACTCCTCTGTGTGTGGGAGTGGTGGTGGGGGGAGCATCACTGCCGGGGTGGGGGCACAGGGGCTGCCAGACCCATCCAGGCACCCACGGGGCTGCAGACAGCCCTTCGCTGGGAGCATGCTTCAGCCTCACCAGCCTCGCCAGCTTCCAACCACCTCCCGAAGCAGCTGGGTGCCCATGGCCACATCCATACGTGGGGTGAACCCTTCTCCCCCCTGCACCCAGCCGGTCTGCCCCTCCCGTACCCCAAAGCGCCTGCCTTTGTCCTGCGAAGCGAGGGTCCCCTCTGGCTGCGTGCGCATGCTGGCACCGCTGACATTTAGCTCTCGCTGCCTTGCACCGATGCATATGTATGAGGAGCAGGCGGGAGGGTGATGGGGGGCTGGCCCTGGCCCCGCGACCTCCACAGAAACGGAGCTGCCGCCGCATGCAGCTCCAGGGGGTTTGGTTTTGTTTTTGAAATTTCTCATTGAAATGTTCCAACAATCCCAATTCAGTTTTGCTGCCTTCGTCTCCTCCCTCTGCAGTGGCCGGGAAGGCAGGACGGCTGGGTGGGGTGCCGCTTCCCAAGGGTTTCCTCCTCTGTTTGCACAAGGCATTGGATGCAGCTGTAATGTTCCCAGCAAGGATCCGTTTTAAGCACGGAAAATCGAGTTCACCACATTGCTGAAATCTCGTCTGAATCAGCTGCCGTGCAGCATCAGCGGGTACTGTGGTCTGGGCAATGCTTAGCACCCTGGAGAAGCACGTCTGGTCTGTGGTTGGTCCCAAATGGTGGCACAAGTGTGGCTGGGGTAGAGCTCACAGTTGCATCTCCTGGGTGATCTTGCTTTAACCTCCTCCCATGCGTACCCAGAGTGTCTGAAGGCGCTACTGGTTTTCTTCCCGAGGGTGGATGGTGCTCATTGGTGACCTGCCCCTAAAGGCAGCCTTGCATGCTGCTGCCTGCAGCTGCCCTTGCAAGGAGGGTCCAGCCTGGCTTTTGGGGGTAGTTAGCTGCGCATCCTGGGGCTACACCGTGGGCAGGGTGACCTTGGGAAGCAGCTCTCACACGGACGTGGTCCCAGTGGTGACGGTGCCTTCCTGGGCTCGGATGCAGTCATCCCATGGGAGGTGGGATGGTTAGGAAACCAAAGCACAGGACTGCGAAGGGGCATAGGATGAAGGGCAGTGGTCTCCTTGTGAGCCTACGGCAGGGCAGAGAGCCCTGTGGTCCAGAGGGTGGTCTCTCACGGTGGTCTGGAGAGCCCTGTGACAGGCAGGCAGGCAACGCAGGCAGGTCTGGTCTCTGCCTACGTTGTCTGCTCAGGCTGCGCCTTATAGCCAGGCATTAACTGCTGATGGAGCAGCCTCCCGTGTCAGCATGCGAGTGCCCCCTCCCCACCTTGCTGCTGACCCCGATGTCCCCCCATCTGGCACCCACTCTGGGTGCCCCCCGCCTCCCTGGGGCAGACCGGGGACACCGCTCCCTCCTGCTGGGCAGGTCTCCCTTGCATAAAATGGCTTCCTCCAAACTCCCCCCAAGGCCTCCCCTTCCTCCCCCTCCCCAAAACTTTCTTGCTCTGGGGTTCGCCGCAGAGCTGTCCTCCGTCTCAGTTGTTCCTGGCTGTCAGAGGTTATATATATCTGCTCTGCTCATGCTCATCCTCTGTAACCATTTTCTGCTACAGAATCTTCTGGCTGCTCGTTGAAGCCTTAATCCGTAATGCAGCGATCAATGGGTGTGCGCCTTTACCACTCGGATGCTCATTTTTTAATCCCCACTGCCTCCTTCAATGTCATCCCTTCCCATTTTTCTTTATAGAATTTCAGGTCTACTGTACCTGCTGATTACTTAGCGGAGACCGCTGGACATCTCCCTTAATTAATTCCATCGATTTCTCAAATCCCACAAGGTTTGGGGTCCTTAGATTTCTGAAGCAGCTAAATGGAATGTCTAAATTCCGACATTTTCCCTCTATAAATTGTTTTGCCAGGGAGACGCTGGGAGGCAGCGCTCCGGCTTTATTTATTTGGAGGCAATGTTAGCCCCGGAGCTTTCCCCGTCCTTGCTGCAGGCACCAAGGAGGGCGTTGGGAGGGGGGTGCCGCTCGCCCTCAGTGCCTGGCTGTGTCCCCCTGCCGTCCCCAGGATGCTCTTGCAGACCCCCGCTCCTCCACTGCCATGCATCCCAGGAGCAGCATCCTCCTGGGTGGGACCAGCCTTGGGAAGGGAATAAAGCTCCTGGAAGGAACCTATTTACCAGTTGGGTCCTCGCCGCGTGCGGCTGGGGAAGACTCTGTTGCTATGCACAGGGAGCTTAATTTTATTATTACTCTCTGCTATTTAATGTCTGTCTCTCAGGCAGCTGGTGATGTTTTAATGAAGCTGGAATTGCATAGTCTGTAGCGCTGGATAATCGTAAGCTGCCGAGTCAGAATCAAATTAATAATTCATGAAATTAAAGTGTATAATTAATTCGAACTGTGCAGATGAGGAGGGACCCGAGTCTTCAGCCTTGAAAGGAGCACACACATGTCCGTAAAACGTGCGTGTGCGTGTCCGTCTGCAATGACGGGGGTATCTGCACCAGGGCCCCGGCAGCGCTGGGCAGATCTGCTGCCTCTCGCCTCCCCAGCCCCAGGTCCTTGGGACGTGTTGCCTTCCTCGACTGTAAGGCATAGAGGCTTAGTTTTAATTGGTTTTATTTGTGAACTTCCCAATGCGCACATGCGGTTTGCGGGTTAAAACTTCCACACTTGGCATCTGGTCCAAAAATGGTGATATTTGATGCCTGGGGAAGGCCGCTTGGACAAGTTGCTGGGTATGGCCACGTGTCCCTGCCCCTGGAGAGGAGAAGCGACATGTACCTCCCCCCGTCACGGCCTCATTAGTTCTTCTGTGTCTGTATTTGTTTTCTCATTTGACCTGGTGTGAAACTACTGGAAATGGAGCAACCACTGGGCTGCTCTTTGAAGGACTTCTGCAGCGACAAGTCCCGAGGGGCTTTATGGGCTTGAAAAGGTGGAGAGGGTCAACTTGGTGGAGTTAATAGTCGCCCCACTGACATGGGAGGGATGTTTCCTTTGGTTGTTTCCCACTAATTTGTAGTGCAAAGAGCAGGGACATGTGTTTCCAGTCACATAAGTAGAAGCCAAAGGGACTAACGTTGCTACTTAGGCGGGTCAGAGCCACCATGAAGGACATACATAGGCCTGAAAGTTTGAGATGTACCATTTGCAAGCAGGTAGGGCAACTGGGCTGAGCAACACTGGAGGTTGAGGGAGCTTTCAGCTTTGGGTCTAGTTGGACCCGATGGCAACATTGCTGATCCATCTTGTAGGAAGCACTGACCCAATCCTCATATTCCTGCAAGTCTTTGCCAGGGTTGAGAGGAGCAATGGGCAGGTGAGCAGGAGGTTGCACCACTTTACCAGTGCTGTGTGCTGGGGAGAGGAGTCTAATCACATCCTGATCCAGGGTGGGGCAGCTGGGAGTTGTCTCGGGAGTCATTTCTCTTGAGCCACTCAATGCATGGGGAACGGGCTTCCTTGTGTTTGGGGAGGTGAAGCTTCATAGCCAAGTGAGATTGGAGGAAATTTGGATACAAAGACATGCACAAGCTGAAATGAAGCGTCTGCTTGGGTTTAAAATGACTGTCTTCCCAAGAGTGTTGAGTTGCCCATGCACTGAAAACTTGACTATTTACCCAAGTTGAGACGTTAAATATTTTGCAGCTTTGAAGGCCACATCTTTAGCAGCTATGCTCCATACAGATAGCTGTTGGCCAATACCTGCAGAGGAGATGCAGGCTCAACCAGGCTCTCCTGCCCCCACCATTAAACCACCTGAGGTTATTGCTGCTGCTGTAGCAGGGCAATGTCCTGCACTTTCTTGCCTGGCTGGAGCAGGCTTTGCCTATTTGGTTACAGCTTCCCAACTTACGTTATTTTTATGCAAGGCAAAATGTTGGCATTGTGGATTTAGGGGGGTGTATTTCTTGAAGACATTTGTAAGGGAATCTTTTATTCATATGAATTGAATTACTTCTTTTAGCCAAAAATCTGGCTGCAGCAAGATAATGTGATTTGCTGTGAATGCCATAGCTGTGAAGGATCTCGAGTACAAAGCTGGTGGAATATCTATTTAGAAAACTATTGATTGAAAGCAAAATTCACTGGAAGGACAGTGTGAGTTTATTTTGGGGGTGTGAATCAGGAATCCTCCCCACTCTTTTTAAGTTAACTGCAAAATCCTTTCCCCTGGGTTGGACACACGTCGTTCTTGCCCCAGACACAGCCATCTCGAGGTAGCATCCATGGTCAGAGACCCACCTGGTTCGGCAAGGTGAGATTTGATGGAGCATCGCTTCAGTCTACTTAATTTTTCCTCCTCCGTTTGGTGGCTGGTGGCCCTGGGAGCTGAGGCACACCACGTCTCTCCTTGGGAGGGGAGGAAAGCTGTGAATTCCCCTTGCTCCAACCAAGACACAGATGGCAAAGTGCATTCCTGGGACGGATGGGTGTTGGACGCCGGCTGGTCGGTGCCTGCTTCAGCGCTCAGCTGGGTTGCAGCGTTATGGGGGGGAATCCTGCCTGATGTGGAGTCAAAGCAGAGGTGGGGAAACAACATTTTTTTTCTGTGAGGCTCTTGTGTGCACAGGAAATTCAAAGGGTTGCTTTTATTTTGCAGTCAGGGGCAAACGTAGCTATTTTCTGTGTTTCATAAAATGAGGCTCTTTTGATCGTTTCCAGGGCCTGTTCCAGCTGTTGGCTTTGGCAATCCTGAACGGTTTTAGTTCAGAGGGGAGACGATCTTTCAGTATCAAAGGGGTTTTTAACACTCCCTGCCTAGACTTTGGGAGCCTAGGTACACCACCCATCCCACTTGTACTGTACGATGAAAAGGCAAGATACACAGGACCTTCGTGCTCGTTAATTGCCTGCAATTAAGCCCTGAAGCTTTTGCGCTACTTAATGAAATTGAGCAATTGCTTTTGGACCATCATGGTTGAAATCCCGTTGGCATCTCCTTGCCTTGATAGAAATCCTTGTCCCAGGGTTTGGGGTGCTGGTGAGTGGTGCAGTTTGAGGACCAGCAGAATGTAAGATATTTTTGTGAATTGTCCCCAGTATTTTTCTAATAGCTCAAGAGCCAACCGTGTGTCCTGGCTGTGTGGGATGAAGGCACAAAACAGTCAGGATGGCGCAGTTTGCTCCCTGAGCTCTTTCTTTTGGTGTTCAAACATGACAAGCCTCTCACACCCTATTTCACCTCTCCGTCTTGTGGTTTCTCGTTGTAGGAAGAAAGGGAAGGGAAGGATTTCCCCCTCCCTGTGAGTGTGGCTAAACGTCAGCAAAGGCCTCCGAGGTTGCACGGTGCTGGGTAAATGGTGGTGGCATTAATAATAACCTGCCCTTTTTTGCTAATGCTCCCCTTTGGAGTCCAGATCTTTTATTATTATTATTATCGTAACTGTTACCATGCAGGATGCAGGGAAGCTGAGGAGCGAAGCTGGCACCATTGCTCTGCCTCCATCCTCCGTCATCCCCTGCCTAGTGCCTGCCTGCAGGGTGGGTGGTTTATATACCACCCCCTGAGCAGCTTCTGCTCCCCTGAGGGTGCGAGGGAGCCTAGCAGCTCCATGGCCCTGTGCTGGCTCATCCCCACCGCCCTGGAGTAGCCTGGGCCGGTTGGGAAGGACATCAGGGAGACCCTTGGCTCTTGGTTTGGAGTTGCTCCCTCCTCGTAGGTCCACGCAGCTCTGCGGGGGCAGACAGGGAGGTGGAGGAGGGCAGGGGGAGCGGAGGTGGGGGGTGAGAGCCCGGCTGAAAGGGTTACTGCCAAACGCAAACAAAAACACAATGCAAATGAGCCGCTTGCAACAGGTAGCCTTAATCAGATGCTGTCAGATGAATTCAGCATCTCTCCGATTGTCGCCTGCACTAGCCTCCCGTTCGGAAGCCCTCATCTGCTCCAGATGTGGTTTAATTTACTGCGACTTGGCTAATTACTGTAATTAAGGATTAATTACTGTTAATTACTTTCACATAAACTCAACGCCAGTCAAAGAGCGGAGCCTTATGAAGCCTGCCACAGCAGCGAACACAAGCACGGCGGCTTGGGTGGGCCCACTGGGTCCTCGGGGCGATCCCGAGCTGGTACCCACCACCCAACCGGCCCCTGGTCCCGGCCCTTGCCCCACAGGGTCACCCCTTCCCTGGCCCTCCCGGGGCCAGCGGGCACGCATGGCAGGGCTCCAGATGGCATCCAGCAAGCCAGCCGCTGTTATTATCGTTAATAATTAGATAGAGCGGGGATTTGCTGTGCAAACCCTGGTTAGGAAGGGGAGGCCAGCAGCGTCTCTGGCAGGCTCTTGAAAGATGCAGCAGATTAACCACCTTTCCCATCCCCAGCCCTTCCTGACGCTCCCACCCACCACGTCCTCCACTGCCCTGTCCCCACACAGGGACCTTTCTGGAGACCCGTAGTATGCAAGAGACACAAAATTGTGACATTTCCCCCAACATCATGCATGCATAAAGGTGCTTTAGCAAACAGGGGGAAAAAATCAACCCTGTATCTAAGGGAACAGGAGCTGGGAAAACCTGTGGTGGGTGTGGGAAGGAGCACCAAAATGATTCATGGGCACTACGGCCTGCTGTATTCCCATGGGAAGCAGGGGTCTCCCTGGCTCCCTTGGACTTGTTAGGCTCAGTATCTATTGGGCTTATTAGTTTTAAAAGTCCTGGGGCTTTTTCCACCGCAGCAGAGCGAGGAAGACCCTGGCGTGGAGGTAGGATGAGGTGCAGCGATGGTGGCAAAGCCGAGAGCGTGCTGTGCCTTGTCCTCACCCATTTCCTGCGGCCCCGGCTCTGTCTCGTGGCTGTGTATGTAATATGAAGGCAGGATGGGGAGAGAAAAATCGGCATGATTAGATGGGTATTGTTCTATTAGATCTCTGCCTGCTTGCTGTTGTGTCTCAGCATTTGAAGATGAAACATATTCATTTAGCTCCCAGGATGAATGGTTTTAATAAGGGGAGCAAGATGAGGTGGGGTAGTCCTGATGACTTCAGAGACCCATCAACTCTCCCCCTAAGGCTGTTTCGGTGATGACATGGGCCACACGACCATTAACGCCGCAATCAGGACAAGTTTTCCGTGTCCCTGCGAATCCTTCAGCTAGGAAGAGCGTGTTTTGGAGCCCAGGAGGAGATGTGTATCAGCAGTAATCGGATTGAGCCTGCAGGGAGGGCAGGCAGGGGGTGAAGCAGGGGCTCCTGGGATGCGATTCCCAGGGGGAGGCAAGGGGGAGCGGAGATGCAGGCTGGCCGGCTGGGGCGGCTTCGGGAGGTGAGTTGCCAGCCAGTGTCTGCTGGATTGCCACCTTCCCCGCATCCTGGCACCCAGCTGATGCCGTCCCACACAGGGGCTGAGACCTTGCGGTGCTCATTAGTTATTTCAGAGCGACCCGGCACCTCTCTCTGCCCCAACCTGAGCCGCAACCACTTCGCTGCCGTCCGCCTCCGGGCTGACCGTGACCTGCTCTAAGCCCCAAATCATGATAATTCCCATTATTAGGATCTCTGGGGGCAGGGGAAGGGACATCACGACACTGACGGTGTCTGCATGCCCCAGCCTTGCTGGTTTGGAGCTGGGGGTGCAGGCGGGGAGCGCGCTCCAGTGAGCGAGACAGGGAAGCCAGCCGGCACTCCGGCTGTCAGCTCTGCTCAGCCCGGCTGTCAGGTGCGGGGATGCGGAGGGCCTCATTGCTTTAATTGACACCTTCCCCTCGCATCCCACGCTCAGCCGTCCCAGCCTGATCCTTCCTTTCATCTTCCTTCTCCTCTCTGTGATGAAGTGGGGTGCGGTCCAGCCTCCTCCTTGCCCCCCATGCCCCTGGAGCCAAGGCGGGGGGAGAAGCGGGGAGACCACGGTCTGGACCAGGCTGGGTGCAGGAGCGCAGTTGCCGTTCCTTGCGTGACACTTCTGTGTGCACTGATCTTCCTGAATGTCGGAGCATCGCATGTGGATTTCCATGCCCCTGTCCTTTTCCAAGGCTCTGCAGAAATGTCTTGTGGCAGCACTCCTGGGTAATTGCTGCCCACGGAAGGACCAGAGTCTGAAGACCCGTAGGATTTCTGGTCATGCCTTGCTGTTTTGGAGGCACCTCTGTGTGCTCATCAGTGAGGAGCGAGGGTGGGTTGCTCTGCGGAGTATGTACCAGCTGTGCTGCAAGGCCCTATAAATCCTGAAGGGGAAGGGCGGAAGGTGGGGGCCAGAGGAGGTGGCAGGATGGCTTCATCTTCCCCGGTCATCTCCGATGCAAATCATGCCCAGCATGTCAGGGTGTCCTGCTGAAAGCCAGGAGAGCCTGCTGCTTTCTAGGCCAGGAGCAGGGACAGATGACCATGGGGTGCTGGTGGAAGGCGAAGCTGGTTTCTGGCTAGTGCCCTTTTTCGAGGGTGGATAGTGAAGGCATTTTCTCTCCCAAACAAATGGGAAGCAGCAGAACTCAGGCTTCTTGTCCATCAGGAGCTGCAGGCACAGTTTGTGCCTCAGCCCAAGCAGGGCCAGGGCTTCCTGTAGAAGGTTGCTCTTTAGGGGGAAGGACCTGTTTGGAAAATCCCGCCTCAGGAGCTCCAGGTGCAATGGGTGCATTGATCTCTGGGGAAATGGATGCACGCAGCACCCGGGGCTGGTGCTGAGACCAGCTGTGATGGCAGCCACCATTGCCTGGTGTGTGGCAGTGGCTCCTGTCCCATCCTCTCCCACAACTCAATCTTGGCCATTCCACCCAGCGCCTCACGGCTTGCCCATCCTAGCTAGTAGACAAGCCCCATAGTTGGTCCTTCCTTCGATGGAGGCCTCAGAAGGCTTTGCTGCAACCATGGCTGTTCCTGCAAGGACAAACTGCCCCCACGACTTGCCTGTGCCTTCTGGGAACATGCCATGCAAATAAAATCTAGCTGCCCCCGCTTCTTCCCCTGCCTTTCCTTGCCCGGGCGTCTGGTGAACCCAGTCACTGCCAACGTTCAACCCAGGCAGCCGGCAAAAGCGATGGGGGAGAGGTCTCCTGTGGACCGCGCTGTCTTTGCTCTCTATTTATTTTAAAGTTGGGAGCCCTTTGATGTCTGCCGTTGCAGCTCGTATTCTGCCAGGAGGCTCAGAGCAGCCTGCGTAATTAGCCCAGAAAAATGCTGCTTTCATGTGGGTCGGGGGACCCAAGTGGAGAAGAGATTTCCAAGGGCTTTGTTCTGTTGCAGAGAAATGTTGTTTGGGGTTTGGTGGGTTTCAACAGAGCTCTTCTCGCCCTTCCCTTTTTCTCCTACTGTAGGGTGGAGCTGAGGGTTTTGTCAGGGAGAGCACACGTGGCAAGCTGCTGCTTTATGGGACATGGGCCATTCAGTGCTGGGCTGGGGTTTCGGGTATGTGCAGAAGCCTCTTGTGCTTGAGCAAGGGATCAGCCAGAGCTGCGCTTCAGCTGGCCCAGGGGAAGAGGCAACCAACGCAGGTGTTGCGGGATAACTTCTTGCAGCTTCAGTTTTTTCTTTATTCCCCCTAAAAAGCATCCAAGGCAGGGCGCTGCTCTCCGAAGCCCCGATGGTCCCTACGTGCAAGCATTGCTGTCTGCACAAGTGCACACCGAGGGGCGTAAAGCAGAGCAGTGTAATCCCTCACCAGCGGTGAATCCGTGCTCTCCGTCAGCTCTCGAGCCGGTGATTGCCACGACTGGGACATGATCAAGGACAACAGGGCTGTTTGCTGTCCCGCTGGGGTGGTGAGAGCTGCCGCTGTTGTGCTGTGACTCTGGGCGTCCTTTCCTGCACCAGGGGTTTGCAAAAGCGCGGTGCCCTTTGGGTTGCCTCGGCACGGCAGGTTGGAGTTTCAGCCTTGCCTTTTACCTGCCTTTGCCCATAAATCGGCAGTGGCAGGGTGGCAGGCTTGGGGGGCTTTTGCAGGAGGGTGGGTGCAAGGTGCCATGGTCTGTGTCCCTGCCTGTGTGGCGGTCACTCATGCCCTTGCCTGCACGGTGGTTACCCACATCCCTGCCTGTGCAGGGGTTACCCGCTGCTCCAGTTGTCTCACTGGCACCTGACTGCAGCATCCTACCTCTGCTCTGGGTGCTTCCCACGATGCTGAGGCTTTCCAGTGAAGCAGTTTTCATTCCCAGTTGTTAGCAGGCACAGCCCGGGTATCTTTTCTGCCCTTCCCATTACCCCCTGCTCTCCGGACACATGGGACATTTGCAGAGGTGCTCTGTCAGGAAAGGTGGAGATGTCCCTCTGCCCCAGGAGGTGGATGCGTTGGGAAACTGGTTTTCAGGACCCTGGGGACTTGGCTTGGGAACATACCTGTATCAGGGTGATGGTGAGGGGGTGCTCTGATCTTCCCTGTGTGGCAGGATCTCCCCACCCTAAAAGCAGCAAGAGTCACAGAGCACTTTGGAAACTGAGCAGCGAGTGGGGTTTATTTTTCCCGCCACTTCTTCTCCCCTGAGAACTGAATAAAAACCCCAGAACAAACAACCCCAACCCGCCCAACAAACCCTAACCCAACACATAATGAGGTTTCTTCCGAAACCAGGTCTGTTACGCAGAGCTAGCTGCTGTGGACATGGGCAGAAGTCTTACCTTCTCCCTGTTATTTCTCATGTATCTCTTTGCTTAAAGACCTTGTGCCATGTTCCTGCCTGGAAGGAAGCCGTGGGGCCTCCCCAGGGAGCCCTCTCCTCTTCCCAGCTCTGATTCCTTCAGCTTTCGCTTGGGGGATGAACGGATGTGATGGAGCCCCCCGTGAGCACGGCACCGGTCCCCAGTGCCTGTGTGTGCCGCGCGTGTGTACATATAGGGTGTGGGTTATATACGGGCATGTGGTATTTAGACCACATTAATGAGCGTACAGGAGAGCGGGGAAAATGGATCATTTCTGGTTACTATCTGGCTACTGTCAAAATATGGTGTTATTTTGACGGTTGCTTTGTCTTTGCTCTCTGAGCAATATGAAGGTAGTTTCTTAGCAACAAAAACTCTGTTCGCAAACAACACCAGTGAAAAACAACACACACACACACCCACACACACACCCCGCAAGAAGAAGAGGAGGTGGCTTCCGGAGCACGGCTCCTCCACGTCCCCTGGCCACGCTGCGTCTTTAAATTAGATGGAGAACGTCTTACAGGATAGCAGGCGCTTGCCCCCACGGTCGTGGCATCATGCTAGCGCTGCCCCGGTCCCTCCTGCGCTGCATTGCTTGGGATGTGATCACTGTCTCTTTCGCAGATGGGTAAACTGAGGCAGCCAGGGGCTGGGAAGAGTGTCGTGGGATGGCCTTTAGGTGACATGGGAGGGTTTGAGCTTCTGCTGGGTGATGCTCGCCATGTGATGGCTGGCAGGCGCTGTCTCAGTCCTCTCTTGGCCAAGGTCTTCTCTAGGGTCTCATCCTTGCATCTCAGATGGATCCCAGAAGGAGGGCGGGAGGGAGCTGCCTGCAAATGATTTTGGCAAAGGTTTTCCTGTGCAATTTGGAGCGTCTCTCCTTTGAAGGCAGCGCTGGGCCTGGTGTCTGTGCTGACGCTGGAGTCCATGAGAGCAAGCGGTTCCTCCAGCCAAGTATCTGCCAGGCTGTGTCGGGAGAACTTTTATCATTTCTGTCACAGACATCACAACTCGCTTGTCTTACCATACATCTTCCTAAATGTGACAGAATATTCAGCTGTTATTAATTGAATACTCTCTAATTTAACTGCTTAGCAGGAGGGAGAGCGACTGGTTTGTCTCAGCGCAGAGAGCTGACATTGGGTGCGCAGGAGGTTTTGGGGTGCAGAAAGGTGGTTTGGGGAGCAAAATGGGACTTTTGGACCGTTAGTATTCCCTTGCCCTACCTCACCCCCCTGCCATGTGCCTGGTCCTGACAGGGAAGGGCTGCAGCATCTGCTGTGGCTCCTGGTCCCAGGGCATGTGGCTGAGCCCGGGCTGGAGATGCTGAGGACATCACTGCCTTTCCGCTCCCATCCTGGTACTCCTGCTTGGGGATGGAGGGATAGGGATTCCCTGTGTGCCTGGGAGGGAAGGATGGTTGGGACCAAGTTGTCCCCACCTCCATCCAGGCACCCGGAGGTGATGCCTGCAGTGGGTAAATCCCTTCTTCATCTTTGCTGAGCCGCTGGAAGCAAAGCTCAGCCCCTGGGTGGGCTTCTCCCCTGAATCACAATGCCTGTCGTGGCCTGGCCATCCCCTTGGTCCTCTGCAGATCCCAGTTACAGCTCCTTGTCTTCCTCCTCCACGGCACCTCCAGAGATGTCCCACGTGCAGAATGGTTGTTATCGTAGGGTTGCTGAGGAGCTCAGCTCCTTCGGAGGAGGTGGGAAGTCAGCTCTTCTCACTCTCACCTGCCTGGCAGGGTGGTGCGTGGGTGGACCGTCCTCTCCAGCCACCCCAGCCCCATGCCCGCTTGCACACACACGTGCTTGCATCCCTCTGCCGCTCTCCCAGAAAGTTCAAACCCGGAGTCAAGTTTATTGTTTCTATCTCGTTTATTTTAAGTATAGTTTTACACTTTATTATATGCTGTGACATCTTAAATGGAGCCTGTCACTCCATCTTGACTACTGCTAGGGGCTACAGCCACTTACTGTGTCAGGCTTTTTCGGCAGCCCTGATTAACGATATCAAAACGAATGGATCCCGGCACAGGCACAAGCACAAAAATCAAGGGGTGATTTGCATATTCAGATTGTGCACGGCATGGAAAGGCTACGGCTCGTGCGAGTATTGCACCGACACACCCCATGGATGCGCATACGTGCTGCTGTGCATCCCTGCCTACAAGACCTGTATGTGTTGGTAAGATTTGTGTGCACCTACATCTATTTATTTACTATCTTCAGCCAAAAAGAAAATCTTTTCCCTTTTTTCTGCAAGTTTTTTCATCTCCCCGGACAATATATCAATTAGGGTAGCTAAATGGAATAATTTTTTTTTTTTTCTCTCGTGTGCCTGTTGGGATATGCTGCAGAATTACCCATGCAAATGTTTCAGGTTTTGTTTTTTTTTTTCCTGAAAGTAACATTTTGTTAGGTTAATTCATGCACTGGAAAAACAAACTTTCTCTTCTTCCAGTCCAATCTCCACTTACAAGTCAGGTTTTTGTAACCCTGTCATTAAAATGCGAGGTAGCCTACAGTAATTTGAATATTTCATTCTGCCGGCTGCTAATGCACTCTGCATTACAGATGGTACTTGCTCCATCCTTCTGGACTGGGTTCAATTATAAATGAAAGTAGGGAGCTGAGATTTGTCTTTTTGTCTCTGCTTAGTTGGAATAACACAATAAAGCTTGATAGGTAGGAATTCCTCAAGCTGCCTCCTCTTTGCCTGCGACGTCTCCCGTGTAGCTTTCTCCTCTCCATAGCGGATCCCACTCGCCTTTCAAGTCGAGCCGGGAGTATTTGGGTTGGCAATGGCGGGGTTTTTCACAAGTCATTTTTGGCTCAGATGCGTTGTATCCCCTTTTTTGGAAGCGCTCAGTTGAGTCCTCCTCTTTTCTCTCCGTTTATTTGCCAGCCTCTGCATCCCCTTTTACATCCCAGGCAGGGAGCGGTGGTAGGAGAAACCTGCGTGGGCTGGGGAAGAAGGGTGCTGCGTGGCTTTTGTTCTGGTGGGGACACTGCTGGGATGGTGGGGACATATTCCCCTCTCAGTGTATCCCTTTCTAAACCAGGATGGGGACAACAACCAGGTTCCCAGCTGGAAAGAAGTGATGGGGATGCAGAGCAGCCCTCCTCCATCCCCGAGCTGCTGCCGTGGGCTCTTCCCAAAGGCCCTGGGAATAACGGGGCCCCTGGAGATCCAAAGAAAACATTTACCTCTGCTTTGTGATTAACAAAAAGGGGGGTCGCAAACCTATAGCCCAGCTGCACAGGGGGCTCTATATTACATACAGATGCCTTTTGTGAGCCCCTTCCCTGTCCCTGGCCGGTAAAAGCAATATTGCCGAGGGAGTCGGAGGAGGTGAGGGCAGGGCTTTCAATTTGGTTTTACATTTACAAGGACCAGATGGCCTCAATGGAGATGATCTTTGATCTGGGACGCAGCCGGAGTCGGGCGAAGAATTTTTTTTTCCAATTTTTTTTTTTTTTTTGCTCCCTTTTTAATCTCCTCTCTGTTTATGGCAGGGGCCTCTCTCGCAGGAGCAGGGGAGGAAACTTTGCGTCTGTCCATCTGTCTGGCCAGCGTGTTGTGGGGCTGCGTGTCAAACCATTAGGGTGGGGGGGGCCTTGGTGGTAAAAGCCCGGAGTGGGATTGGGGTTGTCCAGGGTAGAAGGCAGAGCGGGATCCCATTACACCACTGCCCTGCAGCACGGAAATCTGTGTCAACAACCTCTTGCATGGAATATAATTAAACACACGCAGGCGCCTCAAAACAGAAATGCCACTAATTGATCCTTTTTAATTATTTTCCCCCGTTTTCCTCTGGTATCTTGCACCCTTCCAGCAGTGTGGACATGTAGGGGCTCTCTCCTTCCCTCTTGCCTTGCCAGTTTTGGGTTTCTTTCTTCCCCCCACATGTTTTGAATGGAGGGGGAGCGAAGGCAGCCGATCCTATTTCACAAGCGCTTGGACTCTTGCAGCACTCTCCCTCCTGTCCAAACAGATCGTTTACAGAAGGGGCCTCTATTTAAAGAAGGAACTGAACGTTCAGAGCTGTTTTCTGGCCTTAAAACGCTGCCAACCGGCTGTTGCCTTTCAAAGAGTCAGGCTTTGTCTGGTGTGCTCAAGGACGGGGTTTGAGGCCGGGCTCAGCAGGTCGGTACGGTGGCATGAGGGAATGAGCATCGTGCAAAAAACATGCTCATTTATTTGCCCAAGATCATTGAATCCCAGCAAAGCTGGGTTCAAGATAGCATGTCTTAGCCATGGAAGCTTGGTGGACCATCTAGGCTTGGGCAAACTTGACCTCTCTGTGGTGCTGTGGGTGGCATGAGCTTGGAAACCAAGCAATTGGAAGAGGAACAGTCAGATTTTGGTGTGATCTATGTATAGCATAGGGAGAAACACCTTGCACATGTGTGTAAGGGAAGTCTGGAGGGAGTCAGAGGAACATTTAGTCCTGGAGAGCTGTGGTACTTCAGAAACACATGGGACTCATATGCATATGGGTTCAAGGGAGGCTGACTCTGGTCCTATAGGACACTATAACACTGTGAAGTGGCCTGATATTGTCCCAATACAGGCCACCACCAAAACTAGGTGCCTGCGGTTGCCCAGTGGCTGATGTGTTGCATCTAAATGGTGGCTACACTACAGGAGTTGGGGTGGGACTTCCGATAACTTGGTTGTGGTTCCTTCTTCTGCTTTGGATTTGGCCTGTCCTCATATGCCTATAACTTACTTTCAGTTCAGATTTTTCACAGAGAAGGCTTTGAATCACCTGGTGCCATGGCTCGGGGAGAGGCGGACATGGGGAGGGATGGTTTCTAATGCATCTGGAATGGAAGACCCCCTGTCTCTCGGGGAAGAGCAGTGTCCATCCTCCATGAGGCAGAGACCCTGGGCCATGGCTGACCCTCAGAGAACACAGTCGCTGATGGAAGGCACTTCTGATGTGCTTGTGATTGGCAGTAGCTGCAGTTTCCCCTTTGCCAGGGCAGTAGTTTTCCTACTGCAAAACCCACCCCTGAGGTTTCACCCTGGGTGGAGAGTTCTCGCTTAACAGTTGCTTTTACTTCTTCTTTCCTTTCTTCTTGTCTGTATTCACCAAAAAAGGGATATACTGTTCCTGCAGCCACCTCCAAGCACTGAGAGATGTGCTCAGCCCTTGGGTTGTATCAGAAGGTCACTGCCGGAAATGGGAACATCGTTCCAGGCAGAGACAGTGCCAGTAAGCAGGAGGTGGCAGGTCCCTGGGCAGTGGAGGGAGAGAACATGGCCCCAGGGCGCTCTGCAGTGGGAGGCTGTTACGTGTCTGTCCTCAGCTTTTGGTAAAGATGTCTGTCGTGGTTCTGCACCGCCTGCTTCATGAGAGAGAAAAGGAGGGAAAGAACAGTGTATTTTCCTGCGTTGGCTTGGCTCCGAGACCTAGAAAATCTCTCCTGCATTGCACAAAATCCTGAATCTAACCCACGGCAAGGCCATCAATGTGGCGACAGAGCGGCAGCACTCTCGGCCGTGTGATGGTCAGCGGGCACCTTCAAATTATGTAGCAAACCGAAGACTTGAGTGGGACATTGCCCTCTAATGAGCCCCGAGCCAGCTTTCCTTGGATGGAGTCTCATGGGTCATCTTTTTTTAAAGGACGGCAGGAGAAGGCAATCTGAAATGCAGCTTTTCAGCTTGGGCTCTCGCCAGTCTTTTCACCTATGACTTTCTTGCCCCCGCCGCTTTGTGTGTCGAGCAGCCATCCACAGGCGCTGTGTGGCCAGGGGAGGTGACCTTTCCGAGAGGGGTAGCAGGCTGGAAAGGCAGCTTCCTTCTGGGTGGAAAACCTCTCTTTGTTCTCCAGTTTCAGGGCTTGGCCTGGGGCGATGGAAAGGGGACCCTTGTCCTCAGAGGGGCTCTGGAGGCCCCGGCTTCTCATTAGCAGATTCAGCTCATTCAAAGGACCCATTTCTTTTCAGCAAGGAGAATTCATATGCAAAGCACCACGCCGGAGCAGGAGGCAGATCCCAGCCCAACTGGCATTCAGAGAGGAGGGAGTTTATGGCTGGACCTGTTCTGGGAGCAATCCCATCTTTTGTTTGCAGATTTGTTCCTGCAGGGCTTAGGGAGCTTCTCGTCCTCTCCAGTGTCTCCAGGTGTGACTGACACCAGGTCCAGGCCATCTCCTGGGGTGGGGACAATGGCTTGCTCTGTCCTTCAGTGACAATTTACTCTCTTGGTGCTGCAGAGGGGAATCTGGTCCATCACCCAGACTCCAGCAGGAGAAGGTGAGGTCCCGGCACAGCAGGTGCTGCCGTTGGAAGGACCAAGGCAGAGCCTTCTGTTTAACTGCCTATTCTTCTCAGCGCAATAGCAAAGTCTGATTCTTTTGCCCCATATTGCAATCTGGGGTTGGAAAAAATCCGAGACACCAGGAGGTCTGGGAAGGAGGCAGATGCGTGGGTTTTGTGTTATCCTCCTCCTCTCCGCTGCCTGTAGTGCCAATTTACCCATCCCGGCCACCGGCTTTTCTCTGCGGCAGATGCTGCTCCCCCGAGCCGGGCCAGCCCGTGGTCAATTAGCTGGTTTACCTCTTTTGCTCAAATCTGGCCCAGCAGCAGAGCAGCGCTGAATCTCACCCTGCTTTCCTTTATATCCTTGCGGCTGCTGCTCCAAGCAACCGGAGGTCGGTCCAGGTCCCCATCCCCCCGCCCTCGGCAGGGGCTGGGGTGGGGTGGAGGAAGGTGGGATGGAGAAGGCCAGGTGGCCGCAGACAACCTCTTGCTTACCGCACTGATGGTGCGGCAGGAGAATTGGAGACGTGCTGGGTTTGCGTATGCAGATAAGGGATTGATTACGCTTCACAGCTGTAACTAGAGCCTGCTAATCCTGCCCTGCTTAAGAAGGGGAAAACTGCTTTGTGAGATAAACCGAGCATGGGATTGCTCCAGCCCGCTTCACCAGCGCTCCCCAACCTCAGCCTGCTTTGCCGCCAGACCGTGACCCTGGCCTGTGGATGAGGGGGTTGCTCAGCAGAACCTGCGTGCGGCCAAAATTTATCCGTGCTTTTCCAAGGGAAGAGTGCCAGTAAGATGGGATTGACCCCTCTGCGCCCAGAGTTTGGCTCTCGGGTGATGGGTTGTTTGCAGAGTGTTACTGGGGGGAAGTGGATTTGCTTAATTAGGTTGTGAGGTTTTGCTGCTCCGTGGGACATGGCAAAGGTGGACTTAAAGCTGCTGTAACTGCGAGGGGAGGAGGTGGTTTGTCCACCAGTGGGGTGGTTTGGCTTTGGTTGGTTTTTTAATGTTTGCAAGCACTTCCAGCCTGCTTTCTGCCACGGAACCGCCCGCCTCTGTTCAGGGATCTGCTCCTGGTGCAAGAGGTTCAGTCGCCTCCGGCTTCTGTGTGCTGTCCGCCCCCAAATTTCACATGTGAAAATTACAGCTGGGAGTTTTGCTGCTGAAGCCGACGGGAAGCTGGTGAAGCCACCAACCTGCAGCGAAGCATCCATGAGCAGACACGATTTGTTGCATCAGGACTGTAAAGGGAAAAATAGAAAATACTTAAATTTGATCCGCAATGCTTCGTTCGACCACAAAATAGCAATAACTGGACACGTGGGGATGGGGTCAGAAGTTTCCATACCCGGCTCGGTTACTAGCCATGGGCTAAACTGGTCGGCAGGAGCAGGACATGGTGAAGGACTAGAAAGACGAGTTCATCTGTGTTCATTCAGCTTCCCAGGGAGTCACATTTCTTGGGGAATCTGGTTCTCAGTAATCACCGCAACGTTGTGCCCTATTTTTGTGGAAAGGGCTATTTTAGATCGTTTTCCAGTTTGAGGAGGGGAATTTTTTTTCCCCAAAATGTGTTAGTGGTAATTTTCCAGACCTTTTGAGCATTTTGCTGCCAGATCCTCACCTGCTATGGCAACCCATTTGGCATTTGGGATGGGGTTAGGAGAAAACTGGTGCAGACTCTTTGCCAGCGCTATGAAATACGTGTCTCTCTTCTGCAGCTTCTGTGGCACATGCAAGCTGCATCTCCTGAAGTGATGGAGAGCTGCTACTGGGAGCTGAGAAACTTTTTGGCATGTGATAAATTACCCTCTTCCATTCCCCATGCCCTGAAATTACGGTTTGAGGGTAATTCAGACTTTTTTTTTTTTAAATTTGGGTTGGATTCAGCAAATAATTTGGACTCTTCTGCCCCAGAAAGATGGGAAGTTACTATTTTTTAAAGCAGTTTCGTTGTTTTTAAGTTGACTCAAATTTTGATTTATAAAAAGAGGGAGGGGGAAGCTGTAACATGAAACGGGAGGAGAAGATGGCGTTTTTGATTCAGGAAGCATTTTTGGATTGATCTGAATTTGGGTTGCAATGGAAGTTCCCAAAACTGGTGGGGGGGAGGGGGGGGAGGGTGCTGGGGGAAATGCCACTGTCCTGAATATCTGATGCTTCTGCTGTTGGTCATGGCCTTGGTTGGGTCTCCAGTAGGGCTTGTTGGCTGCAGCTGGAGTTGGCCTTTGCGGGGCTGGATGAACCATTGCTCTGAACTCTCTGCGGGAGTACGTATCTTATCATGATTTCGTGTGCTTTATGGACTGAAGGAACACTTCTCCACCTTTCAAAGCATCTCTCACAAAATTGTTTAAGTGCTTTGTTTCCAAACAGCCCCAGTGGACACTCCTGTCTTGGGAGAGGAGGTGCATTTGCGGGGCTCCAGGGTGGTCCAGGGTCCAGGTACAAGCTTCTCTCTTTATTTGTTGCTGGGATTTTTGGTTTCTTTTATGGCTTTAGTCTGTGAAAATTCCCAACGGAAATGGCCCATTGGTTTCACAGTGTTCCTCCTTTTCCTGGGAAATAAATAAATAAGAAGATGCACAAAAAGCCATTTTGCCAGCTGAAATTTTCCATGTCTCATCACCCGGCAGCCTGTTTTGGAAAATCTGAGCAAAATCTGTTCATCCAGTTGTAAGTTTTGGAAAGGTTGGAATGAGGAGGGGAACTTTTCTGTCAATTGCAAGAGAGAAAAAAACCCCACGAACTTCTCTTAATTCTCACTTCCTGGAAGGGTGTGTGCCGGTGTATTTGGAAATCCCAGCTTACGTTTATCTTGGAAATATGTATTTGTGTTTTGATGATGATTTTCTCAGTGGCTTTATGTAAACATGGTGAATATATCCAACCAAGGTGTAAAAATCCCTGTGATTACTTAACGTTGAGGTGCTCCACCTTGGTTACCGAGATTGTTGGTCCCCATTTAACGCGGACACTGGAGGCTTTGCTGAGAAGACAGTACATTGCTGTCGTTCACATGGACCCGCAGTGTGAAGACCCAGCCAGAGGTGCTTTAGCATCCTCCACAAAGCTCTGAGAGTTTACGTATTCCTGCTGAACATTCCTTCTGGACACCTTCTGTTCTTGAAGGTGACTTTGTGTTTAAAGAGAAGATCCAAAACACTGGATTTCCCTTTGTGTCTGGGGTTTGCTGTTGCAGAAGAAAGTAGGCTGCAAATATACTTGCAAAGGAAAAAAAAACACAGGAGTTTAGGTAGGTGCATGGGATCTGGGGGCTTTTCTGCACAAAGATAGCTTGGGAAGAGCAACTGAAGCCCGTGCCGCCATGGATCAGCTGAGGAAGCAAATGCCAACTCCCCTGAGTTGGTTGTGACTCCACATATGAGTACAAGGAGGATGCAGACAGACAGCTGCAAGCCACTTAATGTGTAACTGTCCTCAAATATGAGGCAGATGGGAATATTTTTCTACCAGGTTCAGTGCTGTTGATCTTCAGCCTTCACAAAGGTAGGCTCAGGCTCTGGGGAATATTGAGATTGGCTTAAAAATAACATGTTTAGTTACCGGTTTTGCTAGCAGGGGCATTTGCTGGCATTGTGTCTGTCCCTCTGTTTGATGGCTGTTGTTTTTGACCTGGAGGTGTAAAAACATATGTTTAAAGAAAACCAGTGGGCTCGTGTGACTCCGGAAGCTCGGTCTCCACGAGCCCGAGCAAATATTGCAGATAGTGGTTAAATTGCAAAAGGTAGGAAGAAGGCCGATGTTCGGTGTGTGTTTCAAAGCCTGGCTGTGCGCTGCAGGGTTCTGTGCAGGAGTTTTGGGGGTCCCAGGGAGGAGCTGCTGTGCCTTCATTGCCCAAGTCACCCCGCAGGGGCACCCACCGCTCCAGCACAGGATTTGGGCAAGGCTTTATTCAGCCAGTGCGCGGAGTGAGGTGGCAGATGAGTGCCTTGGTGGAGAAGGAGGCATTTCGCGCCACTTGTGGCTGTGTGAGAACAGTGAGAGCAGCCAGCAGTGCTCCACCAGCAGCATTTCCACTCTGGGCATCTCTGGTTTCCCCATGGGAAAGTCACACCAAAGACCAGCTCGCAGCCCGGCAGAGGAATCATCTGCCTCTCTTGAAACTCTGTTGTTGGATGGGTTGTCGTCCCCCCCCCCCAGTACATCTTAGGCACAGTGGAGGCAGGAAAGAAAACCCTTCTGAAAATCACAACCTAATTACTCCCATCTGCTCCGGCACTGCTTCCCATTTCTGCCTGCCAGGATGCTTGTCTCCAATGCTAAGTAGCACATTATTTTCGATAAGTTGCAATCATTTACTTGAAATCTCCTTCTCCTTTAAAATGTCCCCCTGGAAAGGCAATTCAGCAAGTTGGGAATGGGCAGAAACAACCACGAGAAAACCCATCCAGAAGCAGCCCAGCTTGGGCGGGAGGGCAGCACTCCTCCCGTACTCATGAAAACCACGCAGCGGGTTTCTTTTAAGGTGGGTCTGTTTGAACGTCCAGCTGCTGGGACCAGCCCTTGGCTGGTGGTGTCAGCAAGAGCTGTAGAGGAACAGCCAGCTCATGTAGTTCACAGAATCACAGAATAGTAGGGGTTGGAAGGGACTTCTGGAGATCATCTAGTTGGAGGAGATCTTAACCAGGCGGTCACAGCAAATTCCGTAGGACTAGGGTTTTGACCACTGAAGTCAGACCAGAGAGTGAAGGAATGCTGATCTTCTGCAGCAAAGCCCTCATGAGCGGCTGCGCCAGCTCTGGGGACCTCTTCGTTCATCATTGCAACCTGAGTTGGCTTTGTGTTGTTTACTGTGTCTTCTTCCTCCAAGATGTCCCCATTGCATCCCTAGAGAGGCTGTTCCCAACTGCTCCACCTTGCTTTAGCTTCGTCCAGTGTCTTCTGCTTGGCCATAGTCTCCTCCAGTGTCTTCTGCTTGGTCTTTGGCTTTCACCCCAGAAGTCCTGGCCGTGTCTAACTGACGATGAGCACACACACATGCAGCAGCATCCAAGGGGGGACACAAGGATGAGAAATGGTGAGGAGTGCTGTACCATGGCAGCCTGCGTCTCCTTGTGAGTGGATATATCCCATGCTGGAGTCTGGTTGGGACAGGCCTCTGCTTCCTGCACCTCTTCAACTTGTGGGCGCTGCCCTTTCTAGAAGACAGGTAGAGCTCGGAGGTTTGAGCATTCTTTTCCACTGTCACTGCTGAGCGACAGTCTCCTGCTAAGCTGCTGCCATCACCCCCATAATGTCTGGTTGCCTTCATGATGGTGTTCCACCCATGTTGCCTGTACACCTCTGATCTGGAAGGTTTGGAAGGGGTGGAGAGCAAAGAGTTGTTAAGCTGAACTGGTTTGAGGTGGCCTTGGTGGAGGAGAGAGGTGGCTGTGTGCTTGGCTCCTGCGCTGAACTGGCTCCTCAGGTCTCTTTGGGAAAGTGCTCCTTTGGAGAGGATGGTAGCGTGGAGGACCAGGAGGAGCCTGGTACCCACCTTTGTGGATTTCTTAGATGTCTTCACAGCCTCAGTCCTTCCCCAGCGTGCAGTCCGTTTCGAAGACATGAAAGTTTGGGCGACCTGATGCGGTTTCCATCCCATGTCCCTGAATCGCAGGGCAGGCAAGGAGCTGGGGAGCTATTTTCAGCTTTGTCTCCTCGCCTGATTCTCTGAGGCCAGTCCCACCACCAGGCCAGCCCAGGACTTGGACGATGTCCTCTGAAGAGCGTGGCTGTGATACCTCGCTCGGGAGGAAAAAGGAGCGAGCATGTGAGCTGGGAGCCATTTCCCAGCTGCTGGAATGGGTCTCTGTGACCCTGGTGGCGTCTGTGACCGGACTGCGGGCTGGTGGCTCGGCGGTCCCCAGCTGCTCCCGCTGCTGGTGTCGGTGACGGTGACCCTGCCACGGCCGCGAGCCGTTCGTCAGCCACGCTCCTCAGTTCCCCTCCACGGTCACCCAGGGAGTGTTTCGCAGCGGGGACAAGGCGTGTGGTTTGGCTTTGCTTTTAAAATAAATCCGTATATATATCTTTGCGTGTGTGTGAATATATATTTATATATAAAAATGCATTTTGAGGCAGCGGGGGACCTCAGCGAGGGCCGAGCACCCTCTAGCGGCATTTGCCACAGCTCCGGGGGCTGCCGAGCCAGCAGGAAAGAGGCCAAGGATGGAAAGTCTTGCATGAATTCCCCCCTCCCCCGGCTGCCAGTCGCTATCTTTCTTTTTGTTCTT
>VWZL01000732.1:538418-569037 GCA_013396915.1 Stercorarius parasiticus | reverse complement strand
AGCAAATGGTGGGTCCTGGGGATGCCTGGGCAGGGGGGGGGAGTGTGCCCGCAGCCCCTCAAAGCCGGACCGCTGAGGATCGTTCTGCTTAATTTATTTTATTTTAATTTGATAGGAAAGCCTGCAGCCTCTATCGGCAGCCCAGGCACCGCAGGTCGGGGGCTTCATCCCGTCACGGGGGGCACTTTGTGGGGTCGGAGCTGCCAAGGAGACCAGCATCCCGGGCATCCTGGCAGGAGGCACATTGGAGCCAGGGACAGCACCAGGGAAGATAAAAAAGGAGCTTTTAAATAATCATTTTGTCTTCTTCTCAGCTGAGCACAGCCTTCCAGGGATAAATAGGCAGCATCAGTTCTGCTTAGACACATTGTCCTTTCTATTTATTTATTCCCTAGCCTGACTGGGAGCGGGCAGCCAAACCCAGGTCCCCTCTGCGTGGTCCCCAGCTGGGTGCGGGTCTCGGCTGCGGGGATGCGCGTCCATCCGTAGGATGCTCGGGATGCACACACCCAGCGGGTGCTGGTCCCTGCGTGTTGCACGGTAATAAAGCTCAGGGGTTATACAGCGCTTTTCATCGGGAAGCAGCTTTCTAAACACCAACTAATTAATCACTCGTGCCTACCTGTCAGGTCAATGATTCCTGAGATTTTTAATCTAAAAATATTTCCCTTTTGAAATCCAGATGCACCTGTCTTAGCAACTCTGCTTTTGAGTTGTTTATCTGAGGGTTTTTAATTTTATTTTATTTTTTTAACCTGCGTTGCCTTCCATTTGTGTTTGGGCTTTTGATGCACTTTAATTTAGTGATTTATTTTTTCCTGGAAAAATAGGAATTTATTCTCTCTTTTTTTTTTTTCTTTTCATAGCAAGTTTGTCTCTCGCCCGCAGCTTGTCACTCCCCTCTTCTTTTTTGAAGGATTTTGGCTACATTTACCTCTCGTTTCAGTTTATGGATTGCAGACCCCAAACCGTTTTCTTGATGGAGTCTGACCTCTCCCCTCGGGTTTATTCGCCGGAGAAGCGTGTGCCGTGGGAAGCCTCCCGCGGCGGAGGATGATGCCGAACCTGTCTCCTTGGGGCTCGGCAACTGGCACCCGGCTCCAAATTTGGCAGTGTGCCCCAATCCCTCCGTATAGAAACGATCCTCCCTAGCGTGGGATTATTTATTATTAGCTCATTTTATTGGCAAATTGACTGTTGCTGGGCTTTTTTGCTTTCTTTTCTTTCCTCTCCCCCTGACCTTCCCACCTTTGTTGACAGCGAATGTTTTGATCACAAAAACAGCGATAAATGTTAAGAGTCCTGAAAAGAATGGTTTCAATAGAGTTTGAGGCATAAAAAAATCTCTTTTTAGTGTTAGCCAAACCTCTCAACAAGGTCTTTTACTACGCTATTGTACTGAAAATAGCTAAATCCTTCTCTAACTTAGTTCAGAGTGAGGAAGAACATAGTGGGTTTTTTTAGCTGTTCTGGTTTCACTTCTTATGGCCAAGTAATTTTAGACTTTTTTTTTTTTTAAGTGATGGAGAAAATCACTTGCTCGTGTTTGCTCTCTGGATTCGGGGGGGTCAAATTCATCTCGGGTGTAAGTGGGCACGGCTTTATTAAAATCCACACAACATTACCTGTCTCCAAGTGTGCGCTCGGGGGGCCGGGGCGGGGGGTGTGTTTACAAAGTGCTTTGCATTCCTGCGCCGGATGAGATGGGGAAATGCACTTTGTTTCTCTTAGGAAATGCCTTTTTGTGTTCGCTCATCGGGGGTTTATTTGATTTATTTTATTTATTTGGCAGCTGTGCGCACCTGTCTGTGTGCATGTGGAAAGCTCGGGTTTGCTTCTGTGTTCAAATGCAGACCATGGAGGGGGGACACGTGGGGCATCTCCATCCTTCAGACCTGGGACGTGCCCCTTTCCCAAACCAGCCTGGCGTGGTCGGGATGCTCCCGTGTGGTTTTTCCAGGAAAAACCTTCGCAGGAGAAGGACTTTTACTCCAAGCAATAATTGAGGCAGGGAGTACAAAGAGGGGAGGAAAATTCTCTCCTCGGCAAGTCACTCCAGGAGGATTGATTTATTGTCACCCCTTTTCTTAGCATGGTTTAGACTTCACTGGAACGACCGGATTGTTAAAAAAAACTGGCGTTTTCCAAAGAACAAAATGCATTTAGTCCATTTTTTTTTTTTTGCTTTTTCCACTGGGTGGCTAAAAGTACGGCCTTGCAAGCCCTCTGCGTCTGTATTTAAAAATGGGGAAACTGAGGCACAGCCAGCTCTGGGCTCTGTACTTCTTCCTCTGCCATCTGGGGTTGATGGCTGATGCAAATGGTGCAGGATCAGGCCGTAAATGGTACATTAGGTGACACGAGAAGAACCCCTGGGTGAGCTGAGATCTGGGCTAGAGGCACCCGACTTCCCATCCCGTGCAGTCAGGAAACACTTCCGGCAGCAAGAATGGGTAAATTTGTTGGGTTTTTTGGTTGGCGGTGCTAGCAGTTTTGCTGCATATTTGAACGCAAAGGGTGGGTTTCTGGGTTACCTCTGCGGTGAGCTCTCCGCCGGTTCTGCCCTACTTCTTCCCTGCGGGAAGGAGGGGAAGAGGCAGGGAGGGGAGCGGGGAGCTGAAGAGCTGAGGAGTTGCATTTGGAGACGAGCTCTTGGAGCACCAGGATGCAGACAGCCTGTTGGGGTACCCTTGGGAAAGGAAGAACAGCCCCGTTGATGGGGACTGAGCCCCACCGGTCCAACTTGGGATGAGCATCCCCTTCCCCGAGTTAATCTACCAGCACGACTCAGGCTTTCCTCTCCCTTTTGTGTCTCCTGCAGTGCTGAGCATCCGGGGGGCGCAGGAAGAGGAGCCCACGGACCCCCAGCTGATGCGGTTAGACAACATGCTCCTGGCCGAGGGGGTAGCAGGCCCCGAAAAAGGAGGGGGTTCAGCCGCCGCTGCCGCCGCCGCTGCCGCATCGGGAGGAGCCGGCTCCGACAACTCGGTGGAGCACTCTGACTACAGAGCCAAACTCTCCCAGATCCGGCAGATCTACCACACGGAGCTGGAGAAGTACGAGCAGGTAACAGGCTCCTTCGTGGCGGAAGGGAAGGGCTGCCCAGGGGTGGTGGTCATGGGATGGTGGGAGCAGGAGCCAGAGCGTCCAGGAGAGCCG
This sequence comes from Stercorarius parasiticus, assembly GCA_013396915.1. Taxonomy (NCBI): domain Eukaryota; kingdom Metazoa; phylum Chordata; class Aves; order Charadriiformes; family Stercorariidae; genus Stercorarius; species Stercorarius parasiticus. The sequence goes on along the minus strand of VWZL01000732.1, from coordinate 565,878 downwards.
GAGCGTCCGGGAGAGCCGCTGTCCGGTTCCAGTACCGCAGCATGGATGTGCACAGCCTGGATCGCTACTGACATCTGTTGTTAGGAGCGTGCGGGCAAACGCAAACTGTTGCTTGGTACTTGGAGTGAAAACATGCTTTGTTAGGATTGGGAGGATTGGGTTTTTGTGCTGGGATGTGGTGTGAGAATAGGCTCAGCACGCATTGCCCTTTTCGATTCTCGCTTTTCACTTCTCTCCGAATATCTTCCCAAAAATTGGCCCTATGAAGGTGGAGTCCTCTTCAAGGTGCTGGCCTCAGTGCAGGCAGGTTTCCAAGCAAGACTTGAATCAAAATCCTCCTCGAATATTTTTTCTGCTTGAAAAGTTCTTTTTCCAGAGGAAAAAAAAAAAAAGTGGCTTTTTTCTTGAGGAAAATGATTCTTAAAAAAAAAAAGAAAAGAAAAGAAAAGCTATTTGGGTCATGAATGCAGCTATTGGTAAAACTGACAATTGCATGAAAAGCTTCGGGGGCCAATGCTCAAAACTGGTTTCTTTCAAACGCTTCCAGATGTTTTGCAGACCTCTCTTTGCCGTCGCGTGGCTTGCTCTTGCCATGAATGTGGTTTCTACCCTGAAGTTGTGGTTTATGGAGTGAGAGCAAGAAGGCATCCCCCACGGCCAGGCCCAGGCAGGGTTTCAGGTCTCTGGTTTAACGCCGTCTCTGCCGATGCCGTGGGGCTGTGAGCAGCCACCAGTGCCGGGGTCTGTATGGGCAAGCCACCCTGGCTCCCATTTTACCTGGCTAACTAGTTGTGTGGTGGGGCTGGGGAATGTCTCGCCCCTTCCAGTGCCATGTTGGCCAAGCTGAGGCTGCTGGTTGGCATCTTCAGACCTACGCCCAGGGCTGGTGGGGAGCTACCTTAGATGGGTGCCCCTGGGTTGGAGCTGGAGTCAGGGTGGCCAAGCAGGGCTCTGGTGTTGAAGAAGCCGAGCGTGGTCATGCCATGAAAGACATTTTGGCAGAGCATTAAAGTAGAAGGGGTGGCAGGGCTCAGGGAGCAGGCAGGGGTCACGTTGGAAGGATGACCTTTGGTGGCTGTCCTCAGCCATCTCACATGGGTAGGAGTGGAAACCACATCAGGGCTCATCTTTCAGCCCCCAGGCTGAAGATGGGGAGGGAAGACCGCATGTCCTCTGTCAACCAAGCCCAAGGAGAGACCCTTGGCACAGCCAGGGACGAGCTCCCGGGAAGGACCTTTTGCTCCTTCCTCCCCTTGGGCAGGAGTTTTTTTTGTTTCCTTTTCTGATTTTGCTTCTGCGTCATTTTTGCTCCCCAAAGGGACACCCAGGTGAGAGCAGCCTTTACCCCAGCCCCATGGGGTGAGATGGGCCACATCTTTCCTTCTTGCAACGCACTGACAGGGTTGGTTTTGCCACCAAGTTGCTTTGCAAATGGCTGTGCCAGTCCCCATCTTTGGTATCATTACCCACAGTCCCGCAAAACCAGGGTTCAGGGTTTCTCAGCCTCCATCCCCCTCTCTCCAGTCCCATTTTTGGTGGCCGGGGGAGCTCAGCGCCTGGCTTCTCACGGCGTCTAGCTGCTGCTGTGACAGCGTGGTGCTCGCTGGCAATTTTGCCTTTAATGCTCTTTATTTCACGCCAAGAGGAGAGGAGCTGAAAGTGCTTGGGCATCTGGGAACAAAGAGGCACCCGTCTGAGAGCTCTCGTAGCCGGTGCTCGCCCTGGGAGATGGGAGCTGTCAGCTGGAGCTGGTGATGGGCAGTTGGAGAGGCTCTGCTGGCCTCTGGGATGTCTCCTTGTTAGGTCTGAGCTGTGGGGTGGGATATATTAAGTCAAGCCCATGTCCCCAGTCCACAAAATCAGTGTTTCTTTCCCTTGCTAGCCCCTTTTTCCCCACCATGGGGTGGGAACTGGGGACGCTGTCCCCAGGGCACCTGCCCGTGTCCCAGGAACACCAAAGGCTTCTCAAGCCATCAGTGTCCGAGTGTCAACCTGGTTTTCAGGGCTTGGTTCTGGGAATGGGAGGATCCTGTCATGTCTGCGAGGTGCTTGTGAGGATGGAAGAGAGGGCAATGAAGTGGCCTTCATCCGGCTTCAAAATCCCTCACTTGTCCCCCTGACTCCTCCCGCTGCCCTGTCCTCACAGCATGGGGACAGCAGGAGCACCCAGATGGTGCTGTGCCAGCAGCAAACTAATTGAGATTATTACCTGTTTGCCCTTACTTGTCAGGGTTCCTGCCTCACTCAAGCTTTAAGTATTGTTGTTGTTTATTTCTTATCTGATGTGCTAAGAGCGCAGAGCAGGGCCATGTCTCTCTGGGAGCTGCTCCTGTGGAGCACAAGGGGCTCTGCAGGACACATGATGCTGGGGTCTAGCTGGGGCAGCGGGAGGAGGGACAGCGGGTCAAAAGGTTAATGGTCCTCCACAGATACATCTATAGCTACTCCAGTCCCATCCAGAAAAACAGTGGCTGGGACCTCTTCAATGCTTTTCGTGAGTCCTAGGGCTTCACCTGCCCCAGCTCCATCCATGATCCCTGAGAGCAAAGAAGCTGGCTCCTGCCTTTCTCAACATGTTTCTTGGGAGTCTCTCATGCCTTCTGCTTGGCAGGTGAGAGACCTTTATCTCTACCTTGAAATCCAGTACACTCTTGCTCTGGGTCTGCCCTAAAAAGCCCCAGCCATTGAGGCCTCCACTTGGATCTCCTTCCTTACCAGTGTTACCTCCGTACTATCCTTGACGCCGTCGAATGACCTTCCGATCCTGGGGTTTCTTTTGCTTTTCTTGCCATCCCAGGCCTGCAACGAATTCACCACCCATGTGATGAACCTGCTGCGTGAGCAGAGCCGGACCCGACCTATCTCACCAAAGGAGATAGAGCGGATGGTGAGCATCATCCACCGCAAGTTCAGCTCCATCCAGATGCAGTTGAAGCAAAGCACGTGTGAAGCTGTCATGATCTTGCGCTCCCGATTTCTGGATGCACGGTGAGTTCACCCCACCAAACCTTTCTCCTCACCCACCGCACAGTATTGTTCAGGCCTGGGAGAGGTGTTTTGAAGTTCTGGAGTGAATTCAGGTCCGTCTGAAGGGCCATGTCTTTTGGTCTTGAGCTGCAGAAGCTATTTACCTTCCTTACCCTTTAGTTGTCTGCAGCTCAGCAGGGGAGGGGACAGGAGTTGAAGACATCCCGCCTCTGTCTCAGGGAGGCTCCCAGCTGTACCTTGAGAATTGCACATCCTGGTTTTGCTGTGGCAGAAGGAAATTCTATGGCATATTCCAACAAACCTCTGTGGTGAAAATGTGCACATCAGTTAGGGATGAAAGTTAATCCTCCAGCCCATCCTCTGCCCCCTAAGTTCCTATTCTTTTCCTTCTGTTCCCATTGTCACAGATTTTTGATTTGTGGTAAAATTATTTCACTCCCCGAGCTGGTTACGTGCGGGCTGTGGCCTGGGCTGCAGCTTTGGGTGGCGAGGAGAGGCAGCTACACCTGGGGTACGAGGCAAGAAGGAGATGACAGATAACGCCCAGCTGTAAATAGAACAGCCTTCCCCAAACCTATATCTAGCGCTGCTTTCTCAGCACGGAGCTTTGCAGAGTAGCAGTGATGTCTTTGGCCAGTGCAGCCAGGTGTCGGGAGTCACCTTCCCAGGTGGAGGAGCTGGATTCCAGTTTTAAGATTCTTCTGTGAGCTGGAGGATACAGTGGTAATTTGAGACGGAGACTTACTTGCTTTGGAAGGTGCTGAGAGAGCAGTCACCAGGTGCTGAGAGAGGATTCACCAGCAAGATGCAGATAAGAAGCTTCCTGGCCATGAGTCTATTGCACTCCATGCTCCGAGGAGCAGGGGAAGGTGGGAGGGAAGTGGGGAAAGTCAGATTATCTAAAATTGCATTCCTATTTTTGCATCCCTGGCACTGATTCCTCTTCCTTTTCCTTCTATCTCCCCTTCTTTCTTCATGTGAAGGCGGAAGAGACGAAACTTCAACAAGCAGGCTACAGAAATCCTGAATGAGTATTTCTATTCCCATCTCAGCAACCCTTACCCCAGTGAGGAAGCCAAAGAAGAGCTAGCCAAGAAATGCGGCATCACAGTCTCACAGGTGAGAGAGCTCAGAAATAACAGCAAAGGCGGCTGCCTTAGCATGGTGAAGGGCACTCTGGGCCTCAGTCAAGTCAGTCGTGTCCCAGCATTGAGCATTTGATCACTAAATGAGTTTAGCGCAAGTTAGTGTAAGTGGATGGGAGAGCAGATGGCAGACGTGCAGACTGAAGCCATGGATGGAAAAGAAGAGTTTGGGAGAGGATTTAGAAGTGATGAAGACTTTGTGGAGCAATGGCTCTGTGTGCAGCCGAGCTCTTAACAGCACAGAAGTGATGCGACATGACCTACAGAGGCAAAGCCTTCTCTTCGAGGAATTAGTGCTGAGCTGGTTTACAAGAAGAGCTCCCTTGAGCTGAAGGTCCATTCTTCAAACCAAGGGATTCGAATGCAGTAGGAAGAGTTGTGCAGATTTTGCTCAATAAGGTAGAAAGGACAAGGTCCTGGTGGAAAGTGTTTGGGTCAGACAGGCTAGTGGTGATAGTTTGTGCTCAAGGAGAGTGGGCTTTCTCAGGGTCGTTTCTCTCTGTCATTACTCTTGTGCTGCGGAACATGACATCTACCTGACTTGCTTATCCCTCAAAGAAAGGTGGTCAATAAAGACAAATTTAATTATTTCCATACATTTGAGGCAGCCACCTAGTTCCTGGAGTCTGTAGCTATGACTTGGGAGCTGCTGGGATTTGTGAGAAGTGCAGTCAGTCCTTGAAGTGTTCAACCGTACATTGCTCAGGCCTGGCCTTCTTTATTTCCTTTCTTTTTGGAGCAAGCTGGGTGATTGAAAGCCAGTCTATATGGCCTCTAGTAGTCTTGTCCTTGTGTGAGCTTAGCACTCCCTCCAGGCTCCCATTGCGTTCCCCATCTTGTGCCGCTTCCCAGCCCCAGGCGCATGCCTGTTCGTCGCTTGAGTAAACTGAAGACAGCAGTAGCATCTGCTGTCCTTGTGAGAGCATGTCTGCCTTCAGCAGGAGCAACAGCAGCCAAGGGTAGGTGTCGTCCCCGTGTTGAATGCCTGCTGAGTGACTCTTGATTGCGTCCCTTGGGTCAGAAGACCCAAACATTGATTCTGCCCAGAGTTACCTACGAGAGACAGCACATATTGGCTTAAGTAAAACTACAGCTGTCCTGATGCTTCCCCTCTCACTTCTAATTCATCTGTTCACACTTACAGCTTTTCCCTCGCAAAGAGAAAACACCCAGGAGAAATGCCACACTTAGGATATTTTTTTGACTGTGCTGTATCCAGGCTGCTTTGTGCCTGATTCCAGGATCTCCCTCCCTTCTTTGTCCAAAGAAGGTAGAAGCAAACACACATCCAAGTCTCTGTTTTTGGTGAGGCTAAGTGGGAACATGGGACAGCATGAATCTGTGCAAGTCATGAGCAGAGTTCACCTGAACTCAAAGGCTGACCAGGGTAGGCAGGTTCTTTGCTTCACAACTTTTAAGGTGAGGATCCATTGTGGTGTCTGTTTATCCCGATTTCCTTCCCCGTGGCACTGACCCACTGGCTCCAGCATTTGAAGCCAGAAGAGCTGCTGTAGAGAGATGGCCAAGTGAGAAGATCACGAAGGAGCAGGTTGTCATTAATGGGAAAGCCGGACCGAGAAGTGGAATAGAGCTCCTGGTGTCATCGAAATGTTCACTCCCAGATCTGGGTTGGGTGCTGATCTGAATTACCACCTTTTGCCTCCCAGGAGTCTCAGCAGGTTACATTTTCTGTTTCCTGCTCTGCAGCAGTGCAGGATTGGACACCTGCAGTTCAGTAGCAAGTAAATTGGTGGATGAAGCTCGTTCTGCGTAGAAGTTGCTGAATGCTCTAGGAGCGCTGCACATAGAAAAGCATCATAGGAGTAAAAGCATATGGCTTTCAGTTATCAACACCCAAGCCAAAACAATTCTCTAAGATGAGGAGAAAATCATGAGCTTCCCAGGATGAAAATCCAGTGTTGTCTTCTGTATCTTGGTGCTTGGGCAGTCCGTTTAGAAGAGGGAGCACTGATGTACTTGCTCACCAGCAAGCAGAGGGAGAATGTCCTTGGAGTCCCACCAGAGAGGTTGATCTGCTAGGTCAAGATTGCAGCTCCAAGCAATCCTGTGAGCGTTGGAGCTCTTCTGGGAGAGTTGCAGCATCCGCTGGCATTTGCCCATCCTCTTCATCCTGATGAGCTTTCTCAGACAAGGTCAGTAGCTGCTGGAAGTTGTCTTCTGCCTATAGACCTGCACGTGGGAAGACATTCCCCTGATTCTCTGTGTTCAGTGTTGTCAAAGAAGAAGCTGAGAGCTGCTTCCCAAATTCTAGGCTGAATATCTCCTACGTCTTCTCTGAAATTGTTTGCTGCGACAGAGTGCCCACAAGTGAAGAAGTTTATCATCAGCAGGGTACTGAGCGGGATTTTGTGAACGCTGGGTTCATGGTGGTACCCTGACATTTTCCCCGGAGAAGCAGCTCTGGCTGGATATCACAGCCTGATTGCACAGACTTCAGAGTTTCCTATCGCTGTGCTGAACCTCTGATAGGCAAATTTTGGGGTGTTTATGCAGACACCTGGCAGGTTATCCAAGCAACGTTTCTTTCAAGCATTCCGTTCATACTACCAATCCCAGGGTATCACCCTGACAGTTTGCGAGGATCACCTTCTCGGATCTGTCCTTGAGGCTTTCTGAGGTTCATGCATTGCACTGCTGCAGGCACATGGAAACGGCCTTCACCGGGACTGGCACGAGCAGAGCTGCACCGCGGCATTCTGCTTTCAGATCTGGCCCATCATTTTCAGCCACCCATGTGATTTCTGAAGAAGTTCAGCCTGCTTCGTTATTTTTTTTTTTTAAATAAATCCGCTAGTCTCATTCAACACACTTGTAGGCGCTTGGACGCAACAGACCCATAATGGTCTCTTGGCAAACACAATGGAAACACCTTCTCCCCGTTTCCAAAGGATACGCTTGTTCCCCAGGACCAAAGTCACATCTTACGATGAGCCCCGTGCTGCCGCTCCAGCCTTCCCCTGAAGCTTCCGGGCTGTGAAGTGACTCCTGCTAAACCATACAAAGCCGAGTTCAGATGGATGCAGAGCATCTGCTTCTGGCCTTTTGCACTGATTTCACTCAGGTGGATGAAAAGCAGAGCTTCAGTGATAGCAAGGCAATTTTGTTTGTCAGCCAGGCCTGAGTAAATTCGTTGGGTTTTTTCCCTGAAAACCACACTGGCTTCTCCGAAGGGAGGAGAAGGGGCATCTGGGAATCAGGGCATCTGTCCCTGTCAAAGCAACACCAAGGAGGAGGCAATTAAGAAGTTCCAAAATGACACATAGTCATTTTCAGATTGCGCAGTTTCAAGAGTCATTTGACTTTCTCAGTTTTTTTTTAAACCCATCTGATATTTTTGTGGGGTGGGTCTAGCGGTTCCCTTAGTCAACGTCCCAACCATAGAGGAACCAGATGCATCCACACAAACGCGACCCTCCCAAGGGGGTCCCACCACCTTTCCTGGGCTTGGTGTGGCACCCGCGGGTAGAAGGTGCTGCCTTCCACAACCAGGAAGATGGGGTGGGGGGAAGAAAATGCTCTGCTTCACCTGAACTAATCCACTTTTCTTACCCAGCCGCACTTGCCAGAGCTGAAACGTTAATGTCTTTGTCTTCTCTTAAACTCGCTCTAGGTATCAAACTGGTTTGGAAATAAGAGAATCCGGTACAAGAAGAACATAGGTAAATTTCAAGAGGAAGCCAATATTTATGCTGCCAAAACGGCTGTCACGGCTACCAATGTGTCAGCCCATGGAAGCCAGGCTAACTCACCCTCAACTCCCAATTCAGCTGGTTAGTTTTTGGGTTTTTTTTTATTTTGGGTCATTAGTGTTCGTTTTTTCGTTCGTTTCCTCCCCTTCCTCTAATCTCTCTCTTGTTTTCTCCTTTTGATTATTTCAATTTTTTTTTTTCTGATTTCGGTTGTCTCACTTTTGTGGTCTTTATAAAAAAAAAAGAGATGGGTTTGGTTTTGGGGGTTGTTTTGTTGGGGGTACTTTATTTTCTTTACTTTTTTTTGCCCGCTTTTCTCTCTTTTATCTTTTTTTTTTTTCTCTTCCCCTTTCCTGTTCTGTTTTTCGTTGGAAAAGCGATGTGATCAGACCTTGTGACTGACGGTGCCGCGTTGGGTGTTATATGCATGGATGGTAAACACAAAACCAGAAAAATTATCTGGAAAAAAGATTGCTGGGATTGCTTGCACTTCAGGGGGAGAAAAAAAAATTGAAAAAAAAAGTCCTCACATTATGGTTGTGTTTCACTGGGGCTGAAAGCATGAGTGGTCCTAATGGATAAACCCCAGGATTTCTGGGATGCCCTAACTCATGCCATTTTGTGGGTTGTTTTGAGTAGATTTTTATCCTTTGATTTTCTTTGTGTTGTGGTTACCTTTGGTTGCTTACATGACGGTGTCTGGATCACCTGCAAGAGTGTGCCTTGTATGAATTTTATTTTCCCTTTGTGTCAGCGCAATCCAGGGAAATCCATGGGTCGTTCCCTTCCCTTTCCCCCTTTCCTTCCCATTTGCTGTGGTTTCCATTTGTTTGTTTTGAGGGTCAAAGGCACAGAGCGCTTTGCCCAGATTTCAACTCCTCTGCTAGAGAATGATGCTTAGTTCATGCGTGGCGCCTGCCAGGAGGACGACCCACCCAAAAATGATCCCAGGCTGCGGTCAGCTGGTTGTGCTCTGCTCCCGAGAGCAATGGAAAATTGGGATTTGTTTAAAAAGAGGGGGAAAAAGTGAACTTCGTAGGTGCCATGTGCTTCATTATCCGTGAAAATACCTGTGTGCCTGTTTTCTATTGTGGGGTGGGAGGGAGAGTGGGAATGTGTCACTCTCGTGCCTTTGAGCTCTGTGTCTGCTCATGGTACCCTCTCACTGGGGCATGGTGCTTGCTGTTATCAGGTAGGCTACTAAGAGGAAGGAAACAGTGGGGAAGCAAAGAGGGTGGTGGGCAGCAGGAGAAGCTGGAGGTGAAGTAGACCACCAGCGGTACACCATTCAAATGCTGGTTGCTATCAGGACATGCTTCTGTAGTGAGCGCGACCCTGCCTGTGACAGGTATCAGAGGAATCACACCCCAGAAGTACCCCCAGATCTGGAGGATTTGAGTGGAAAGTGGAGAGCCAGGGGTCAAACAAGGGGACAAACCAGTAGCATGGGTCTCTGGCTCCCAAACCAGCCCCACAGCGGGAAGGCAAAGGCAGTCTCTTACCCACGAGCTAACATGGTAAGCAGTGGTTGATCGCTCTGCGCTAGGGAGCTCATCCACACCTTGCACGACTCATGTGGATGGCTTGCAGAGATGCAGAAGGCTTATTCAGTTGGGCAGTGGAGAGAAGTCCCTACACGCAACCCCTTAATTATCAGGGGACATGATACTTGCTAGGGGTCTGCCCCCCAGAGCCGCCTAGATGTTGCAACTTTTGGTTGCAGGTGAAAGTTACGCTGGGAGGCCTCTTTCCCACCTCCTCCTCTCCCAGGGCTGCCTGCGACCGAGCTGTGCCTCCTGCTCTGGCTTGGCTGAGGTGCTCAGGGCTCAGGTGGATGTGGCAGAGTTCTGCAGGGACAGACGGTTTTCAGGAATTTTGTTTGATTCCTTTCTTTTTGTTGGTGTTTTTTTTTCCCCCTCTTTTCCTTCCGTTGTTTTAACTGCTGAAGATTTAGCTGCATTTTTAAAAATGTCGTCCTTTGCAAACAGCTCACTCAAAATACCTTGTCAGGTGGAGCCTCTTGCCATTAAAACGCCCATGTAAAAAAGGTTGGACAATAGAGAGCAGAATCGCCTGTGGTTGAGGGAGATACCGACTGCCTGTGATGCTGTCCTGCAGTCCTCATCAGCTTGGACTGAAGAGACACAGCTTTCCTTCTTTTCCTCTTTCTTGAACTGCAGTCAGATCCAAAGATCTGGAATAGCAAGGAAATAGCCTCAAATTGCTTAAACGGGTTTGGATCTGACCCGCATGGTAGTGGAATAGGCATTTCCCCAGTGCCTGCCCAGTTAAATAGTGCTCCAGCGCAAGGCTGCTTCTTTGCCTTCCCCACAGGCAGTAACATGGCTGTTTTAAAGATAAATGGGCTGGTACCCTGCAGTAAACAGCTAAGATAATCCCTGGATAACACTACGCTTTCAAGGAAGGACAAACAGTCTTGTTATTAACGTGTACGACTTGAGCTCCTGGGTCCTCTTTCTGACTCACTTGTCTGCACTCCAGGAACATCGACCTGTTTTCACGTGCCTAATGTGGCGGTGGATCTAAAGCAGCATGTCAGCGTGAGGGTAGCTCGTGGGCCATTGAGATCCTTCTGCTAGAAGCAAAGTGTTTCTAACCTGGCCCAGATCCCACCACCCTCCCTGTACGCTGCAGCGGTGGCAGAGCAGCAGGGAAGCCCCATCGCCAGCACCACAGTAGTCTCTGGGTCAGCTTGCAGAAATACTGGGTTTGGATGTCCTTGTAGTCCTCCCCTGAGAAGACAACTGGAAGGGTCTCAGGATTTTATCTCCAACAGTGGCATCCCAGGTTGAGATCTCCCCAGCTGAGCCATGTGGATGTACCAGCTCAGTCAAACATCTCTGCACTGTCACATTGTGGGGCAAGGGCACGTCCTGAGGACATCTGAAGTTGTGTGACCTCCCCTGCTTCAAGTTGTCCTGGAGGTGCTAGCAGCAAGAAGCACACCTGTACACACTAGGTCTGAAATAACCTGCCTGTGAAAGATTTGGAGGATGGTGTCAAGGGCCATGAGCCACCCAGATGTGCTGAATTGCCCTGGGAGGAGTGTCGAAGTGGATGAAGAGATGAAGGACTAAGATGGGTGATGCCTCTCCTTTTATACTATGCACTTTTTTCTGTTTTCAGATCATTGGCTGAGACTTTGGTGAGGAAGGAGCCTGAACAAAAACTGGATTTGCAGGGAATTTTTGCGAGCTTCTGGTTTAAATACATGGTAGGGCATGTGGAAGGAAAGAGACTAAGCAGAGGACAGGTCATGAGAAAGAAGCGACCAGCAGTGTAGTCCCTGGAGGGCAATGATGTTGGAAGAGGAGGTGGAACTGGATGCAATGGGACCTGGGACAGGAGCTAAATTCATTTCTGCTGTGGCTACGCAGGCCCATCTGTTGCCCATGTTACCGGAGATCGGTGAATGGCTACAGTCAGTCAAAGAGATTGGCCACACATTGACAAGGGCAAGGATTGCATCTGTCTAGCCATCTGGCACGTTCAAAGCAGGGTCCCCCATCCTCAGTCACCCAGGCCTGAATGTCAAACACCTTTTCATCCTGAATACGCGCAGTTGGGCTTATATCAGCCAGATGTTCGAATAAGCTGAGATGTCTGGCTCATTTGGGCTAACAACTCCCCATCCTCACTTAGATTGCATGGACAATCTCAGTGCAAAAACCACATGGCAAATGAAAGCTATTTTATATGGACAGACCCTTTTGCCAACCAGGGTCCTCAAGGGCCACACACAGGTGATGACATCCAGTGAAATCTTCCATGCGGAGCAGCCAAAATTGACCTGAACTGTGTTTTTCCCCTGCTCACCCTTTTGTTCTGTAAAAATCTATTTGCTGAGGTGCTGATGGAGGGGATCGTGCTGTCTGGAAATGTACTTCATCAGGTACGGGCCTGACTGTTGTATCTTCTCTCCTTTGCCTTCCTCCATTTGTGGCAATCAGTTGTCCAGAGCGCAGCGCTGGAGAGGATCCTGCTTCAGCAGAGAGGCTGTTCTGATCATGGTCTTACTGTCTTGAGTGTTGGTTGGCAAGTGAAAAAGAACAAAGGTCTTGCTGGGTCATCCCAGGCTTTTACACCTATCAAGCTCAGCAGCTTTGTCCAGCTGAGGAGCTACGTGGTCCATCAAGTTGCTTCCCTCATCTTTGGCTATGGTAGAAACACGAGGAAAAGTTACAGGGCGGGTAAATTCTGTGCTTTCAATAGATATATGTCATTGCCGTTGACTTCAATTAGGAGTCTTGTATACATGACCGAAGTCAACTTCAGTGGTTGAGTATGCTGGATCTCTGTCTCATTGGTGGTAGGTGGTGAGAGGCAGCGGATGAGGATGCCTAGATTTCAACTCCAATGAACACCATTTCCATGTTTGAATTGTCAGACACTTTAGAGAAAAGGACTTGTTAGAGGTCCTGGAAAAATTGAGGTGGAGGCGGAGACTGTCAAAACATTAGAAAAGACATTAGAGAAGCTGGAGAAGCAGCTCTCTGAAGAGCTGGAGAAGAGGTGCAAGAAATACCAGCAGTCAAGCTTGTGAAGATTTTTGAATTGGAGGCAAACTTGAGGTGGATTTTGCTCATCAGAAATCTTAGAGGTCAAAGAGATCTCTTTGTGGGCATTGTTTTGATGTAGGCTTTCACCTAGTGGCAAGATCTGAGTGCCATAGCATGTTTGAACTTTTCCACCACTCTTTTCGAAGGTGATGATGACCTGATAGAAGCTCAACGTTAAGGAATAGTGGTGATGATAGGTCTTGGATTTGATAAGATGTTTGGATGCTGAAGATGGACCACTTTTCCACACTGCTACAATTCATGGAAAGTGTTGGGTTTTCTGTTTTTTTGTGGTTTGTTTTGTTTTTTGTTGACACACAATAGCATCAAGGGGCTTCATGGCAAGATAAGAGCCCTTTCCTCCTGGGTTCACAAGCTCAAAGAGGGTTGTTACCTCTCAGTTCTTGAGGATCCCCAGATCAAATTATGACCACTGAAAACCTTTGGTGTGTTCACAGTGAAGCCTTTCAGAGGACAAATTAGATTTATGATGGAGTCTCCTCTAATGGAAGGATTTGACTTGTATTCCCAGATCTTGTCTCCGTGGAGGATACCAGAGTCTTAACTTTCAGGGCTCTTCACATTCCTGCCCCCCCTCTCCCACCCCAGTGCATCAGCCCCTCTTCACCGTTTCTCTGAGACTTTGGGCCACTGTAATTTTCATACATGGCTAGCACGTAGGCAGCGGAGTGCTGAGGCAGCAGAGCGGCAGCAGAAAGGGCTCTCTGCAATTACAGCTCTGATACAAATGCATCCATACATGTGGGGGCCATTGATATGCGCATATTTATCTTTGTATCCACATCAGCAGCAAGACATATTTACCGTTTAGATATGCACATATATTGTAAAAATACCCTGTGCCAATAGCAGTGTCTATCTTGTAAGTGACATCTCCACCGCTCCTCATGATTTCTAAGACACTGGCGCTCTTCAGAACTGGAGTTTGTGGCTGTTTGGTTATTTTTATTTCCTCCCTCCCAGTCTGAGTTTTAGGGCCAGGTTTGTTAAGTTTCAATAAAATACCAGTTAAGTTTATGACATTTTTATTTGTTATTATTGTTACGAGTTTTCTTTTGGTAGGGGAAGGTGGGATGAAACATTGCTGTGCTGGGGGCAGAGCAATAGCGGTGCCCTGTCAGGTGCTCAGGGATTCCCGAGTCCTCTTCTCAGCTCTGCCACTGATTATTTTTGTGATCTCAAAAGGTTTCTGCTCACCTTAAAAGGACGGGAGAATGTTCTCTGATTCTTATGAGCCGTAGCTGCAAAGCCCATTGGTTCTCAGCCACCGCAGGAGTGCGAAGCCACGTTACTGCCCTATGCTTTTCTGTCCGTGGTCACGACTATCACTCAGAAAACCCAGTAGGAAGCACCTTAGTGCATGTGAGAAGAGCCCATCTTCACCCTTAAAGTTGAGCAGTGTCAGGGTGGGCTGTCCCCCGTCTGCCAGCTCATTTCCTTAGGTTTTTTTGCCTTTAAAATAGCAAGTAACCTGAGAGGTCAGGAAGTGACAGGAGCCCTTTGCCAGCTGAACAGAGGAGGTAATGGTTACAGCTGCCTTCTGACTAGTCCGGGTTATTTTATGCAGCGCTGTGGGATTGCTCTCTGGAACAGGTTGGGCAGGGATGACAGTGAGCACAGACAATGAGCTATTCCTGGCTCTGCTCTTTTCAGGCACCAGTGGGAGGGTCCTGATCCAAAACTCACTTTGCTCAAGATGAGTCCCTTGACTGTCTTGGGCGTTGTTCCTAGGAGTGATGTTTCTGCTTTCCTTCAGTTCTGAGAATTGCCAGCACCTGACAAAAGAGCCAGTTGCAGAGAGCTGCAGAGAGTTTAGTGAACGTGAAGTCTCCAGCGTATACCTCCCACCTGCTCCTTGATCTTTCTTGGAGGTGGCTTCCTTCAGAGGATCCTTCTCGGTCCACCTCTAGGGCAGAGCTGGGGTCTGTCCAGAGTGTTTCTTCTGTCTCCAGCAAAAAGAGGGAGATTGCCAGGCGTTTCTCAGAGCGTACGCATGAGCCATAGTTGGGCAACTCCACCAGGACTGTGGTTGCCAGTCTTCCAAGTTGGAAGTGGCAGTGGAGATCATGACAGTGGATTTGGGGTTGGAGCTGAAAGCGTAGCTGACCTGGGCCCCTGAAGTCTCTCCTTTCCAAGGCTAACGTCATGTATATAACCAAACCTTGCACGTTGAGCTGTCTCACACTTAACGCGCTGATCTGCACGATAAGTTCTGAAATAATCCCATAAAACCTTTTTATTTATTTTTAACCCCCTTCCCTCCTCCCCCGCCTTCCAGTTACATGATGGGTTTGTTTCTCCCGTTCAGTAGTTGAGGAGGTGCTCAGATGTCTTGAAGCTGGAAGCAGAAAGCCTTGTTTCTGCAAAGGCGGGGTTATTTTTTTTTTCTCTTAATTTGTGGTTTTTATTTTTTCCTGATCCCACCCAGTTGTCTTCACCGTTATCATTTTTTAGCGTAACATTGGCGACTGGTGCATGCGGTGGGGAACTGGCTTACAGAGCTCATTCTCCTGCGGCAGCTGGCCCAGGAGAGCTGTGGCACCCTTGCGTTCTCTCATGGCCCATCACGATGAAAGACCTTTGCCGACATGATGTGTACTGGGAGTCCAGCCCAGGCGCCTTCACGTTTTTGCGAGCATTCATTCCTGGTGCGCTGCAGTTCCCACCAGTGATGGGTTCCTGGTGTCCTGAAGGCAAACCCCAGGCACTGCTCCCTTGCAGAGCTCCCCGTGGCTCAGCAGGAGCTCTGGCAATGGAACTGGATGGTGTCTGGACGTGCTCACCCTGCAGGGAGCAGCCCGGTGCAGATGTACCCACCTTGATCTGAGCTTCTCGGAAACAGCAGTAGTGTGGGCCAAGGCTTCCGCTTTCAATAGCGAGGCTTGTTTGGGTAATTCTGTTCTCCAGTGCAGTCTGCTGGGTGGACACCTCCGACAGCCAAGATTTTCAAATCTGCCTGAAGGATTTTGATGCCCTGAAATGAAGGGAAAGAGCTGTCTGAGTCCTTCAGGCTGGGTTTTGTTTTTCTCGGTCCAGAGCATGAAGAATCCTTCCTCCAGCTGAGGAGCTGTTGAAGAATGTTCTTGGCATTGAGCTGTAACAACATGTGGCTTTGAATAACCTCAAGAGTGCATCCTTTTTTTTTTCTTTTTTTTGCTTGCTCTGTTCTTCATACTACTAACCTGACTGTGTGTTTTGTTTTTGTGGTTGCTTTGCATGTTGTTCCTTCCGCTTGGCTGAGAGTCATGGGGTGGATCTTTTTCCTTTCTGTGATTCAGGTGCCTCACTCTTTCCTTTCCAGGTTCTTCCAGTTCTTTTAACATGTCAAACTCTGGAGATTTGTTCATGAGCGTGCAGTCTCTCAATGGGGATTCTTACCAAGGGGCCCAGGTTGGAGCCAACGTGCAGTCACAGGTAGGGACCCATCCGATGTACTGCCAGTGAATGCATTAGTGTTGGAGGAGCCTTTGATTGTATTGGCACTTCTCCCTCCCGTCCGAAAAGAGCAAATCTCAACCAGCACAAACGAACCAACCAGCATTAAAAAAAGGCAAACCAAACCGAAAAAAAACAACCAACCAAAAAAAAAAATAAAAGCAACAGCAACAACCACCAAAAAAAAATAAATGAATCCAAAAGAAACCAAAACCAAACACCCAACCAAACCAACAACCATGGTCTTGAGGAGACTTGCCCACACTTTGTGAATGCATTTGGCTCTGGCTTGATAGTCGTACTAGGAGGAGAAGAGGTTTAGGAGAACAGGCATGAACTCAAACGAAAGCAGCTGAGGTTTAGGTTCTGCTTGCTTTATTCTTCCAAGGGAAGGGGCCAGATGTTTGGACTGGTGTCTCATTTTACAAGGCTTCCACTTACTTCTTTGATGCCAAACCAGGTGTCTACTGAAAGGCGAGAAATGCTCAAATAAGCAGCTAGATTTTTAAAATTTTTTTCAATTAAAAGCCACCCCTCATCATCTCCCCACCTCGCCGAAGCACAGGCACTCACACCACCCACGTACACACCAGCAAGACAGAGCAAGGGAGCTTTGAGCAGCGTTACTGAAACTTCACCCTGTGCTTTGAGCAAAAAGAAAGAATTTAAAATAGCCAGGAACTCACTCAGATCTCCCACCTCCCATCCGATGTCCAGATGTGCCATGAGTCCACTCTCTGGCATCTAAGGCTCTATAGCGTGTTGAGAAGCGACAGCCACTCTGACACTTCTGCATCGGGCAAGGAGAGCTCTCTAGAGCTGAGGTCGCTCCCCTGGCAGTGCTGGACGCGGAGCAAGCATGCTGTCTGGGGGCGACGAGATGTGCTCGTCGCTCGTACTGCTGCTGGGGCTGGGCTGGGGGAGTGGAGGGAGAGGAACGGGGCGCCCAGAGGAGAGCTGCTGGTGCCTTTGCCATGGTAGGTATATTCCCTTTCTGAGCCCTCCGAAATGAAGGTGCTCAGCCGACTCCGAGGATCTCCTTCCACTGCCGTGAGCTTCCCAATGCTTTGGGCTGAAGAGTGGAAGGGGATAGGGGTAGGAGTGTGGGTCCTCAAGCATGGTGGTGGAGCCGGCTGCAATGATGTGCTCCAGGAGCTCCCAACCCATGCTTGCCACGCTGTTCTTCCTCTCCACTCTTTTTGTGGAAAGACTTGGGACCAAGGAGAGTATGATGGGGCTGCTGGGGCAGGCGGGGGGTGGTGAGGGAGGCAGGAGCGCTCCTCTGGCTCAGCTCTCACTGCAAGGCCAACTGTGGTTCTCTTTTTACTCCTCCTTAAATATATACCTTTATTATTATTATTATTATTATTATTATTATTGCTGTTTGTTTGTTTGTTTTTATCTTGCCGAAGATGAACCAAAGCGGCTTTGCCCACTAACCTTTCATTCACTCTAATTTGTGTCTTTGTTGTCATTGGTCTGTTTAGGTGGATACCCTTCGCCATGTTATCAGCCAGACAGGAGGATACAGTGACGGACTCGCAGCAAGTCAGATGTATAGTCCGCAGGGCATCAGTGTAAGAAAAAAAAAATAGGCTCGGGTTCTTGGGTTTTTTTTGTTTTTTTTTTCATTTTTGTTCTCTCACTACCAATTATTTCAAAGCCATAGGGCTCAGAATGCCACTTAGTAGGACTTGTCTTTGCTTTTACGGTCACCTAGTTTATTGCTTCTGTATCGGTCACGCCAACGGCAGAGCTTTGCCCACAAAAAAAGTGGCGACCGGGCAGGCTTTGTGCAGGCAGCTGGCGTCTAGGACTGTCAGAGCCGATCAGTGTTTGCCTGGCACCTGCGGCCACACGCACTCAGCTGAAAGGAGCTGCTAAACAGGTGACACCTCGCGTAACCACAGTGGGGAATGTCACCGCAAACGCCCTGGTCCAGAGGTGGCTCCATGCGGAGGCCAATGGCGACCATCTAAAAATAGCCCGTCCCTGGCCGGCATCTGAAAGCGCAGTGGTGATGGGGTTGGCGGCAATAACGATTGCAAATATAAGGAGAAAAAAAAACAAACAAAACCAACCAACGTCAACCCAAGAAAACCTCGCCCAACTGGGCTGGGGGAGGATGCGAGGGGGAGGGCGGTCTCTGGAGCATCTTCTCCTTGTTCTTGGGTGCGCTGGCGGGTTCTGACTAGCATGAAAATTCGTAGCGACAAGCTGTGTCGCACAGGGGGAAATCGATCAGACACACACAAGGAGAACCCAGTGTAGATTCGGGACAGCAATCCAACTTCATTTCTCAGATCAATCGTCCAACATCTCAGCGGCGGTGACAGCAAGCTGGGAGAAGGGGGCAGCCTGGAAAAGGAGGCTGTGAGCGAGCGCTGAGTGGGTGGTGGCGGTGGTGTCCGGGGTGTCATGGAGGAGGGGGCGGCTGGCCCTGGATGTGGCTGGCTCCCGCAATCCCTGGGGAGGAGGCCGAAGGTTGGGGTGGGGTGGTCTCAAGCTGGGCAGGAAGGTGATGGTCATGCAGGTGGGATGGTGGTCCCACGGCCCATCACCCCGTTGATGTGCACAGTCCAGTCCCATCACCCTCCCAGCCAAAGCTTGTGCCATTTGTCACCTTGCGTGTGACTGTATTGTGGCCGTCGGCATGTGAGCGGCCACCACGGTTGCAGGGAGAGGGGTGCAGCAGGACAGGGGTCTGCGGTCCCCTCTCCTGCGGGCGCCGGGGCTTAGCGGGCGGCTTGACGTCAGGAGGCAGGGAGGATTTGTGAAGTAATGTAATTGAACATGTGCAGATAATTATGTCTCATTACATAAGCCCGTTGCAAAAACGGCGCTTGGAAATGCCACATGAAAGAGCCTATCGTTCCGCATTAATTTCTCCGTGCGCTGAATTTATTCCCTTTCTGGCTTTTTAATACTTGGAGAGTAAATGAATCGCAGGCTGATCATGATAAGAGATGATACTTTTGTATAAATTAAAATACCCCCAAGGAAAGCGGCTGAGCTGATTATGGTTGCAGTTGGCTTGGAAAATAACAGTGGGCTCCGTTAAGCCAAAATTTGAGGGGGAGGGAGCGATGGGGGAGAGGAGAAGAAAGAGGTGGTGGAAATTCAAAAGCCGAATAGGACGAGGAGGGCTGGGCTGGTGTTCCTGGCTGTGGTACTGGGAGAACCACTGTGACCACAAGCAGCACTGGGAAGTGGTGAGCTGAGAGCTGCAGGGACTCAGCAGTGTCCCCTGCACTTCCCAAAGAGGGACCACCTGGGATGGGGGCAGCTGATGGTTCCTCAGGCTCATTTTCAGGCAGGACAGGAGCCCAAATTGGCCCGAATTGGATGTTGTTCCAAGAGGGGCAAGGTGGCGAGTGGGCAAAGGGACCACCTGGGTTTGGGGGTGATGCCTTGTTTCCCCATAAAGCTGTGGTAAGTGTGGGGAGCGAGACAGGGAGTCCAGAGCTGAGCAGATAGTTCAGGAAGCATCTTCTGGGTTGTCTCTCTGTCCCCAAATGTTTTGCTACCCCCATATCCTGAGCAGCCTGCTCCTCCCAGTAGCTTTTATTGTCACTTAATGTCTTCCCATCCAGCTAGGTCCCTTGATGAACCCCAGTTTGTCCACCCCTGAAGGGTGGCTGCCCTCTGGGAAGCAGTGGGTCCTGGGGAAGATCCTGAGGAGCTGCTCAGTGCAAGCAGGGTGGCTGTCTCGCAGCAGGCAGGGCTTCCCTGCCTCTCCCCTGAACCCTTTAACACCGAGGAGGAGCAGCAGCATGTGGAAGAAAGCTGCTAGTGACACAGAAAGCTGCCGTCCCGACGTCACCCGAGGATCCCCGTGAGCTGCTGGAAGGAGATGAGCCGAAACCTAGTCAAGAGCCCTGTCACAAAGATGTCTGCACGGGGCTGAGGTTAAGTCATCCCCGGAGCCCGTCAGGGCTGGGAAGTCAGCGGCAGGTTGCCCAGCTCCACCGCTGCAAACCTTGGCAGGGGAGACAACGCTTGGGGTTTGCCTTCCTTGATGGAGGATGAATTTTTAAATGCGTGTAAGTCATGACAGCTGAGGACAGGAATCTCTACCCAAAGCCCAGTTCCCTCCGCGGCTCTGCTACTCGACAGCTGACAGACCGCTCCGCAGGGCGAAAAGGGCTGGAGTCAGTTCTGCATCGTTAGCAGGATAATGGGTGATGCCCCAGCCATCGCGATCTCCGTGACCCGCAGTGATGGCTGAGGCAGAGCGAGAAGAGCTGCCTTCTCTTCTGCAGGTGGGGATGACGGTCCCGGCAAGGGACAGGGATGCTTTTGGTGATGGAGGGCTCGTAGAGGCAGGAGCCGTCTTGAGGATACTCTGCCTTGGGTAGCACTGAGAGGAAGAAGGTTCCCCCCTCCCCGACCTGGAAGGAGGGGATGTTTGGGGCCTGATCCAGCCTTTTTTTGCAAGCTTTGAGGTTGGGGGTTTTGCACCATTAAGTGAGAGGTGTCTGGTCCCTCTGGACAGTGCGTGTTTGTGGGGGTCCATGTCTATACCCAGCTGGGGGTCCCCGAGGCTGGGAATTCAAAGCATTTAGATGTCCAGGTTCTGGTGGGTTACGGTAGAAGCTGGATCTTTATTGTTGTAGTCCTCTGGAGGGTCCCAACCCAAGCCATTGCCCTTTCTGCCACTGCCCAGTGACCCTAAATCCACCAAGTGGCTTAGGTCCCCCGGTCTGCTAATTAATGAATGAGCTATAGTCATCTTAAAGAAAAACTCTTTCAGAAATGTATTTTGGGACTTTATTTAATTTAATTTATAGATCATTTAAAAGTCTAAAACGAGGGGCTATTTTTAAAGTTCATCAGAGTGCAAGGTTTTTGATTTAAAAGTGCCATTGTGCAGAGCTGTGTGTATTGACAGAGCGGTGTGGGTCGCTGTGATGGCCATGGTCAGTGGCAGGTTGTGCTGTTGAGTTTTGCATCCAGTCCTGTCAGCAAGGACCACCGGGCACTGGTACCTGTAGGAGGTGAGACCTCCTCACTCGTGCCGAGACCCAAGAATTTGGGTCTTGAAAAGAAAGTTCTTGTTCTGCTCCTCAGCAAGCTGTGGTTTGCCGTCATGATCACAAGCTAGGATACAGAAGCTGGTCTGACAGGGCTTCAGTGCCCGAGCCGCATCCGTCGGAGATGCCTTGGTGTGTCCTGAGACTGCCACCATGACCTTTGGAAAGTAATGGCCAGGCAAGGCTGGATTCTTTGGTGTGTAATAAGAGCTTAAGTGCATATCATAAGGAGACCCTGATAGGGAATTCAGAGGTTTGAAACCTCTTTGAGGCTACTCCTCATCAGTCAGACTTGCCAGTATCTGGTGTGTTTGGAGGCTGACCCGATACCCTGCCCCGTTGATGGTGGGACAGGGATTTGGTCACAGAAGGTTGAGACGGCCTCTGTGCAAAGCAGAAGGCTCCTTTAAAGATTGACAGAAAGTCATCTCCCAGCCCCACGTAGGAGGCCCAGGCAGAGAGCCAGACAGAAATGCTGAGACCTGTGGAAACAGGCACCAAAACCGGTTGCTTCAGCAATCCATCACCAGGGCTCCACCACTTGGACAGCCACCAAGGCCTTGGCTGTATCTGTCACCAAAAGGTGACATATGAAGAGATGTTCTGGAGGTGTCCGAGATGTCCTCTGTCTTTGGCTTCTGCCCTTCCTGAAGAAGTCACAGCTGTGTGCAGGGGCTCCTCAGAGGGTCTGTGAGGAGCAGCAGCCTCCTCAGAAGACTCCTTTGTCTTTGAGGGAGATCTCAAGGGATTTGCTACAGTCAGATCCCAAGGGATCTCCTTGCTTCAGAGGGAGGCAGGGCTGGCTGGGTGGAATTGGATGCATCCTGCACGTGGCTTGGTCTGTGCAGCAACGGGGTGAACTCGAGGAAAGGAGGGATGAGTGTGGGTGGTGCCTATGCACCCTCTGCCTGGGGAAGGATCCGGCCTCCTCATGGAGGGCTTGTCCATACCAAAGGATGGCATCAAGATACTAAAGTCATGGTCAACCTTGGGGCCTCCTTTCCATCACTTGACCCATAACTTGGGGCCTTGCCAGGCTGGGGGAGCAGGATGTGGGGTCTGTGGAGTGTGCCCCAGTCCAGGTCAGCCTCTCCCCAGCATCCTCTTGTTTTCCCACTGGATGCCACTCAGGTCGTCATCGGCAGCCCAAACTCCTGCAGGACGTGAAGGTTAATTCCCAGTCCAGAGTACCATGGGGCTCCCCAGCATTTTGGGGGGGCAGAGTGCTAAACATTGGGGCACCGCGGTCGCTGCCTGCAAGATGCTCTCCCTCTTGCTCCTTCCAGTCATGGCTGGCACGCAAGAGCCTCGCTAAAAATAGTTGAGCACAATAGGGATGGAGCCCTGCTCCGCACGGCCCCCTCCCCTCTCCCCCCCTCCTGCTCGCCGTAATGACCCTGCAAACACTAAATGGCATCTGAGTGCATTAAGCAGCAAACTCTCTGGTGACATAGCAATTACGGCTCTGAAATAGATTTGGTGCGTCACGGAAGATAAGGGTTTTGAAAGTTTCTGTTGTGATTATAGCTTGTAACTCCAACAAATAACAGGCTTGGTAATAAGAGGCTGCCAGCACAGCTATTGTGGTTCTCTCTCACTGATGGCACGTAAATTGCTATTAATGTCCTAAGTGTACTTGAATATGCCAGTCTCAGGGCGGTGGAGTTGGCTCTGTGTCTCTCTTTACGCGGCCTGTCATTGTCGGGCTGATAATCTACAGTAATTGCTGCCTCTTGCAGCGGTCCAAGACATGTAAGGGTGGATATTGCATCCCGGGGAGCGCAGGGATGGTGGGTCAGGGCCCGGCTACGGATGGAAGCTGGTGGGGGGCTGTGGGCATGGTGAGGTGGTCTCTGCAGGCGGGGGGCACACGGCGCTGTTGGTGTTCGTGCGTGGTCTGGTTTCGTGCTTGAACCCAAGGTGAAGCGGAGTGGGGTTTGGTAGCCTGTTGGCAAGCTCAGGTTGTGATTCCTGTCTTCCCTTTGCAAGGAGGCATGTTTGCACGCTCCCATGCGTGCATGGAAGAACATGCAGGCCTGTTCTGTGCGTGTGTGCGCCTCTGTCATTCCTGCTTCGTGCATGTCCCACTGCGAGGTGATTTCCATCCCTCAAAACGTGGGTCCCCATGGCGTGCTCATGGTCAGCTCTTTGCTCCCATCTCAGCTGCCTCTCAGGCAGGAAGGAGCTGGTCAGCAGCGTGGACAATCCACTGGCAAGTCCTGGGCGGCTGCTCAGTGCAATAGGGCTTTTCCTACCCTGATCCCACTTTGGGGGTCCGCGGGGTCACGGCAAGCTGGAGCTGTCGGGGCCGGTGGTGGATGCTCTGCACTGGAGGCAGCGGGACAGGCAGACAGAGAGAAGCAGCCTGGGCATGTCTAAAGTGGGATGGCGGCTGCTACCGACACGAGCTCGGGCAGGAGTTAGGAAGGATTAATTAGCTGAGCACTGAATCAATGTCAGAGCGAGGAGAGGAGGTTGGGTGCAACATCTGCTCCTCTCCGAAGGGGATGGCAGTCACGGAGGAGCAGCTTCTGTGTGCTGCTGGCTCCTGCCTGCGTCAGCCAGGGCCCTTCAGTAGCTCTGCCCTCAAGAGGTTGGAGAATTTGGCTCTACGTCTGTTTTTTAGGAGAAGAAACAAGTTGTCCAACCCTTGGATGGCATATGGTGGTGGCACCTCCATTGCGCTGTGGCTTGGGATCCCTCGAGGAGGGGTGATGGGGAGTGCAGAGGACCGGTCCCGGGGTGGCAGAAATTTGTTTGTGGTTTTACTGCGAAGCAAGGAGGGGAAGGCTCTGGTGTTGGGAGCAGAGAGGTGGCCCAAATCCCCAGATGCGACTTTCATGGTCAAACATGGAAGAGGTGTTTGGGTGAGGCATCTTCCCCGCGATAAGGCTTGGTGCTGATGGCTTCCCCTCGTACAGGGACAGTGCAACAGGAGGGGTGCCCACAAAGGCAGTGAGGGGGGACACAGAACTGTGCCGGGGGACATGGCAAGGCTCAGCAGTCCCTTGGGACCCATTGCTTGTTCTGTGTGTTCATGGCACCTGGGTCCAGATAACGTCCCAAGATGGGGTTTTTTGGAGTGAGATGTTTGCTGGTTTCCTCCTTCCATATAGAGAAGGGTCCTATTTGGGGGTAAAAAAGGCGCAAACAACCAGAGCTCAGGGTTTCTGCAGCAATACGTATTTTTTTAAGGGACAGAATTTACATGAGCACTTGCAATTTATCAAAACCCCTGCTTTTGATAGAATTGTTTCTGGCCCCCATCCTACCGATGGAGCCCCATGGTCGGTGGTCAAATGGGCGAGCTGTAGGGGACATCTTTGCCTCCTACATCGGCCCCTGCTAGGGAGAAGCCGGGGGGGAGGGTTCCGAGGCGGATAGGTGACTTGGGTAGAGCCATGTGTGCCGTTGGGTGACTGACATCTCCGTGTCTCCCTTCCCGCAGGCTAATGGAGGTTGGCAAGACGCTACTACCCCGTCGTCGGTGACCTCCCCCACAGAAGGCCCTGGCAGTGTTCACTCTGATACCTCCAACTGATCTCCCAGCAAATTGCATCCCTGGCTGAGCCGGCCCCGGCGGGGGCAGGAGGGGAGGGGGCCTCTCCTAACACCGCAGCAGTCAGACTGGAGGTGAACCCAATCAGCACACACAAGAAGACTCCTCTTCTCTTCTCTTCGTCGGGATGCTTTTTTCAGCCAATCTGGACACTTCTTTATACTCTCTTCCCTTTTCTTTTCTGGGTAGAAGCCGCTCTCCCCCTCCCTGCCACCGCCACAACACCACTCCCTTCCCCTCACCCCTTCCCACCGAAGGATGTGTCAACAGGTAGAAGGATTTTATGGAGGAAAAGCAAAAATCAACTGCCGCCACACAAAACAACCCCACAGCAGCGTACGGCCTCGTGCTGGGTGTCTTTCTGAGGAGCCACAAACGTACCTCAGTCGCTTCTCACTCCTTTACTAGCAGGCAGCCCCTCCTCGCCTCCCCGTCTCTCACGCTACCTCTCCCTAGGGAAACGCCACCGCAGCCCCGCTGCCGCCTCGTCTCCGCTGGCCCCGGCCACAGCCAGCGCATCGCCTCCCAGCCCTGCCTCCATGAGCTGTGCCCCGGGCGCTGCCGGTGATGGGGCGGGTGGACGCAAGCCCCCGTGCACATAGGAGCCGACACGCTCCCCTTCGCTTCCAAAAGGTACTGGCCCATTCCCAGCCCCGGGGAAACCGCTGGTGCTTCCCGGTCCCTGCCTTACTTGGCTGCGCATCCCGCTGGATGCTGTGAGCTGGGTGAGCCATGAAACCCCACCGTCCTCCCTGCTTGCCATTGGAGGGGAGGAGAGGAGGCCAGGAGACGAGGCAGAGGCAGGCAAGAAATGGCCATCGCCATTAAGGAAGGCACTGAGCACCTCCATGGTGTTGTACGGGATCAGGCATTGATAACTGATGGGATCCCAGCAGTTTTCTCCCGGCACCTCGGGAGGTCGGCGGTGGAGTTTTTTCTGGTGTGGAGATTGTCCTGGGGTGTTGGCTCACGTTTTCAGGAGCGTGCTGCGCTGTGGAAGAGGAGGAGATGGGGTTCCCCAGGGCAGACAGGACCCACACAGGTGGGTGGTACCCGCTGCATTCCCAAAGCCCAGCTGGGCAGGCAGTGAGGGACGGGCGGCGGTATCCCGGAGGCTGGATGTGGTGGGGTGAGCGCATCGGGTGCTTTTGGTAACGGTTAACACAACAGTTTCGCTTGAGGGTGAAGCTCTGTAGGACGGGTGGGTGCCCTGCTTGGGGATGTCTTTCTGCTGAAGCTGCTGGTTTTATCCCGGGAGTTCCTCTGGGCAGTGGCATCCCAAGCTGTGGGAGCACTTGCGGGGTTTTCTGCCCAGCTTTTCTGGTCCGCTTTTTGGACAAGCGGTGTTGGGTGGTACGCAAGGCATCATCTTGCTAAAACACCCCTTCGCGCAGCTGGCAGTGGGAGGACACAGCTTTCATTGAAAGAGGGGTGCGGAGACATCACTTTGCCCCGGGCAAGGGGCTGAGCTTCGTGCTAGGGAAGTACTTTAGGTCGCCAGTTCTTCCAGCGGGCACGAGGAGGCTGAGCCGGCCCGCGGCAAGACCCCGGGTGTTGTGGGGACTGGTGTGGGTGCAGCATGTCTGGCACCTCGTGATGGACCCTAATGCCTTTCTCGGCCACATCCTACACGTCCGTGCCCACCCTGCCCATGCTGATGCTGGCCATCTCGAGATGGGAACTGCCAGCCCAGAGCAGCATGAAGCAGGAACCGTTTAAAATTTAAGCTCTGCCCAAAAAATTTCCACCCTTTTGCTGGAAAAAGGAGGTGCCCGTGGCTCTGACGTGCTGTCACCTTGCAGCGCGGGGCCAGCAGTATGACTCGCCTGAAGTGGAGGTGAAGCCTGGCTTTCCAAGGGGAACAAGCCCAGAAGGCTCTAAAACACCCGCTCTGAAGTTTGTGATCTTCCCCCAAATACCAGAAGTCCGGATTCGGTGGATTTTCTGTTTCTGAGCTGGTGGGTTCAGAGTAGGACATGAAAGGTGGACAAGAAACGGCACAAGCTAATCTTTGCGTAGTTCTTAATCTCCAGCAGTGGGACACATTCTGCTCCTCCTTTCGCATCTGTGCCCGGGGACGGGGACCGTGCTGCAGAGCGTGATGTGACACGTGAGGTCTAGGGCTGGGAATTAACATATTCCCAGCTGGGAATACGTTAAGAGCAAGGAGAAGGTTGGTTCCCTGCGAGGACGGTTAGGAGATGCTGCCCGTCTTCCCAAGCTGTACACCATCCCGTTCTCCTCCTCCCCACTCCGTGGCCTCCCCCAGTGCAGCCTTGTAACCATTTCCAGCTGATTTTACATGAAACCGTTCCAGCAAAGTGTTTCAGGGATGCGGGACTGGGTCAGAGCTGTTCTCCGGAGCGGCAGTAGTGTGCAGTGCCTGCGGGAATGCTGCTGTACCTCTTGGAAACCAACCTGGAACAAGCCAAAACCACCCACTCACTGGAGACGGCCGGTGCCGGGGGTGCCTTCCCCTGCCCCACACCCCCTGCCCGCGGCACCCCACCTCCTCCACGGTACTTTCCAAATCACCTCCTGGGTTTCCCCAGTTGGTCCCTCCGGTTCGCGTTGGCGTAGCTACTGGCTTGCCTTTTTCTTTGCTTTTTTTTGTTTTTGGGTTTTGTTTCTCCTCCCCTTTCCCCTCCCCGCCCAGCCCCGAGTGTTGTGGATTTTTTTCTTCTTTTTTTCNTGTTCTTGTATATTCAGATAAAGGAGAAAAAAAAAAAACCAAAAACGCAGTCGGAATTTAATAGTGTTTATAATAAAAGAATAAAAAATGACCCTCTTAGCACGCAAAATTGAACAGGGGGAAGGTCCTGTCCCTGTTCTTTCTGTGGCAACAAGCGCTTCATTCCTGTATAGTTTATAACATCAAACTACCTACATTCATCTTTTTTTTTTTTTTTTATTTTTTTGTTTTTCCCATGGTTGGTTTGTTTGGTCCCCCCCCCCCCCCTCCCCCCTCTCCTTTTTTCTGTTTTGTATC
>VWZL01000732.1:477859-526756 GCA_013396915.1 Stercorarius parasiticus | reverse complement strand
CGTCACCAAGCCTTGGGGGGGGGGCAGGAAGGCAGTGGGACTCTGCCGGCTGCTCACATGCAACGTGAGGGGCACAGATACGTGAGGAGAGGAGAGGAAAAATAAAACCCAGGGATATTTCTGGGGCCAGACCCCACAGAAAAAGTGTGTTGCTCTGCCAGGTCTCTGCTGACCACCCCCCACCTTGTCCCCTGAGCCAGGAGGGGAGGCTGAGCCAACTTACCTGTCAATAGCACCCATGGCAAACACGATCCCCAAGCTCTGGGGACAGGGCAGTCATGTTTCAATGCTTCTGTGCATTTTCCCCCCTTCCCAAAACCCCCTCCGAATTTTCCCCCCTTCCCAAAACCCACTCCGAAGTAACATTCCCCCCCACCCCATGTGAGGCCGTGCAAGCCCGGGGTGCTGCGGATCCGCCACGTGACGGCCGTGGAAGTGAATTGCAAATGACATTTCATTAACAGCTTGAATAAAGCTGTTTTCCCTCTTTTCTTCAGCTATGCCCAAAAGCGAGGTTAATCTTTCGCGCGAACTGCTCTTCAAACCCCAAACCAACCCAACTGAGCTTGGGGGGGGCGGTCCTCTGGGAGGGGGGGGTCTGCCCCTGCATCGCATCCTCTCCCCATCAGTGCCCGGCTTTCGGGATGGAGCGATGCTCCGTGCAAAGGGGAGGAAAATAGTGGGCGAAATGGGGCAAACACCCAAGGAGGGGTGTCTGTACCCCGGAGTGGGGCTGGAAGATGCCCAAATGCTTTTGGGGTAGGTTTCATGCTCCCAAAAGGGAAGGGAGAGCAGCTCGCCTTGGGAAAAGGGGTTTTGTGCTGGGGGCAAAGCCTGGCGGAGGAGCAGCCACGTGCTGTTGTGTCGCACGCCAGGGACGTTCAGCACATGTTTGATGCCAGAGCCTGAGCACAGCGGAGTGGGGATGCCGGAGCATCGGCAAAACCAGCCAGGACCGCGGCATCCCTCTTCCCCGCTGCTGGAGAGGGAGAGGAGGGAGCTTGATGGGAAGCAGTGAGCGCCGGCAGTTCCTGGGCTGCGCATCCCGGGCTGCGTGGCCCTTTGCCGGGGCCATGCCTGGCCGGCCAGGGGGTGTCAGGCGGTGGGAGGGAGGGACGGGGCCGCTGTGCCCTTGGAGAGCATGACGCGCAGCTGGGCACCATGTAGCATCCCCTTCCAAGGCCAGCTGAGACCCCGGGCACCTGCTCGGCACGCTGCAGCAGGAGGAGCACTCCCCCAACCGGCATCTCACCCCCCAAACACCCACGATGAGGGTCCCTAAAGCCACGAGTGTGGTTTTCCCCCCACCCACGCAGCTGCAGGGACCCCACTCTGTGACCCACGAGGCCAGGTGGGGGCCAGGGTCCCTGTCAGGGCGAGCCGCTCCCGTCCCCGCTCCCGTCTTTGATGTTATTTGGCTGGACAGAGGGATGTCTGGGCGAATCATTTTCAACGCTCTTCCATATTCATAATGGGCTAAATATAGGGGAGCAAAGTGGGACCTGGCGGGCAAAGCCCTCCCCGTGGTCAGAGCCGATGACTTCTCCACCGAGATGAAATGCCAGCGTCAGCCCCTCCACGGCCCTGGAGGCAGAGGGAACCGTACCCTGCCAGCCCCCCAAACNAAAAAAAAAAAAATCATGTTTTTTTCAGGCAGTTGAGGGAGTCAGTGGAGCAGCCCGGGAGGGGGTCTGCCGGCCCTGGCACCCCCCCACCCTCCTCCTGATCCTCCTCTTCATTAAGCAAGAAGGTTAATGATTTCAATTAGGGCGAAGGCAAGCAGCTAAATGAGTATAAATAAAGCTTTTTCTGAGCCGTGGTGGGGAACGGACAGGAAGGGCGTGTGGTGGGGAGCAACGGCTGGTGGGGCCCGTGCGGGGCTCCCACGGGAAAATACCCACAGCGGGAGAAAGTGCTGCCCATCTGCCAAGTCAACCCCCTTCGCCGGCCCTGGGCTGATGTGCTTACAAAAAATACTTAATAAAGTGTTGGCTTTTGCCCTTACACCTCCCCTCCTGCTGTTTCTTGAGGAATAAAGTCTCCATTGGTGGGACCCTGGCTTTTCTACAGCCCCGCCACAGCCCCGCTCCATCACTGGTCCCCGCGTTCCCAAGCTGCACCCATGGCCGAAGCCATCCTCGGCTTGAGTCACACCGAGAAAAAAATACTGCAGAAAGTTAAAACTAGCCCCATGTCATAGAAAAAGGCACCAGCTCCCTGGGGTTTCAGAGGGCCCTCGCAGCTCTAACAAAACTAGCCCTTGCTGTACGCCAAAACAACCATGAATAATATCCAGCCTGGCAAATAGTTTTTGTGGTATTATTGATAACTTTTAAAGAGTTTACTCACGAGTAAATCTGCTGGTCTCCCTTCCCCAAGGTGTCCCGGCCTGTTTGTGGTCAGGCGTGGAAAGGGGAGCCCCGGGCAGAGCATCACAAGGCGGGGGTCCCCACTGTGGGAACCCTGGGGGCTGCCCCTCCTTGTCCCCACAGTGATAAACACCGCTGTCAGTTTTCTGGGGAGACAGCAGCTCCCATGCCGGGTTTTCTTTTGGGCAGGTACCCCCAAGCCTGCGATAACTATTTGGTGCGATAGCTCCTGGGGACAGAGGGAGAGCCCCCCAGCTGCAGCAGTCCCAGGTGGAGTCACGCACAGGGCCACAATCGTGGGAAGCAGGTTTAATTTCATGTCCTGCTGGGAGTTTGCAAGTCAGTGTGAGACCAAGCGAGAAAAAAAATGGGAGGAGGTTTCTGTTCTGGGGTTCGAATTAACATATGATCAAAGGGCTGGAGCCCCTCTGCTGTGAGGACAGGCTGAGAGAGTTGGGGATGTTCAGCCTGGAGAAGAGAAGGCTCTGGGGAGACCTTAATAGCCCCTTCCAGTCCCTAAAGGGGGCTATAGGAAGGATGGGGAGGGACTCTTTATCAGGGAGTGGAGCAATAGGACAAGGAGTAACATTTTTAAACTGAAAGAGGGGAGATTTAGATTGGATATCGGGAAGAAATTCTTTCCTGTGAGGGTGGTGAGGCACTGGAACAGGTTGCCCAGGGAAGCTGTCAATGCCCCATCCCTGGAGGTGTTCAAGGCCAGGCTGGATGAGGCTTGGAGCAATCTGGTCTAGTGGGAGGGGTTGGAACTAGATGATCTTTAAGGTCCCTTCTGTCCCAAACCGTTCTATGATTCTATATTTTGGGGCATCTGCTGTTCAACCAGCAAAGTGTGTCCCCTCCAGCACAACTAGATCAGCTCCTGTGCCGGGCTGGCTTAGGAGAAACTCAGAGATTATGCTTAATAGGAGTAGTTTCACTGAATGTAAAGCGAGGAAGGTACAGGAGGTTGTATGTGCGTTGGTGTGCGGGTGTGTTTGGCTCCTTCACGCCACAGCTCAGAAACATGGGCACAAATGCCCCAACGTGCCTGAAACAGCCCATCAGTCCCTTGAGAGGTTTGGTGCCAGCAGGTCTGCTGGTGTCTCCAGCATCCCAGAGCATCTCTGCCTCCTTTTACCCAACCAGCACGCACAAGCAGCGGATGGCTCCTGGTTAAAGAGTGGGTAAAACCCCAGATTTGGCTCACCGGTGGGGATGGAAATGGGCTGTCAGGCTGGCATCGGATGCTGAGGCATTTGCAAGGCTGTGGGATGGTGGCAGTGGGAGGAAGGCTGGGCCGCCCGGCAGCTGCCATGGCAAGTTGTGCCCTCGATGTCCTCCAGCTCATTTTTCCCCTTGTGAGAAACTCAGCAATGTCTTTCCCCTGAAGAAAAGAATTGTATTCTGTGACTCATGGCAAAGGCAAGATAAAGTGCAGCCCCCACACTTGAATAGATATGTGGCTATTTTAATAGATGAGGCAATAAATAAACCTGGAAGAGATTTTTCAAGTTTTCATTCATTTTTGATAGAGAGGAATTATTCCTTTTCCTCCAGAAATATAAGAAAAAGTTCCCACTGGGGAGCTGGGAGCTCCTAGCACAGTTTCCAGGACCCCCGGCTTCACCCCATGGCACCCAAAGCGCCTTCTAAAGCCCCAACTCCAGGAACTGAGGGTTGAGGAGAGAACAACTCAAATTAGAAATCGACCACAACTAAGTTTCCAGCTGTTTGGTGGAAGAAAAAAACCAAGCACCCTAAAAGCCCCAACCCTGGGAGGATTTATTTTAATTAGATTGATTCATTTACAGCATGCAGTCTGTAAAAATAAGCATTTTTAAGCCAGCTTCCTGATTTTGGAAAGGCTGAGCTCAGCAGCATGGAGTGGCCATACCTTTCTCCTCTTTTAACTGTGAAACACGGAGAGATCTCGAGAAGATCAGGGAAAGCGTCTCTCTTCTCTGCTGCCCTGCCAGCCAGAGCCTTCTCGGCACTGGCCACAGCACAGCAGAGTCCCGAAACTTAGCCCTGGACCTCCAAAATGCCTTTCAGTTCACCTTTGAGATACATTTAGTAACTCGCCTTAATATTGATGCCCTCCATATGCATCGCTGCAGAAGGACTCTCGGCCTTGGCTAGCGTAATTGTATGTTCAATATTAAAGGTCTCCATCCATCAAAGCTCAGTGGCATGTGCCCGTCCTCATCCTGCGGGCTGGGCAAGCGCTCCACCACCCCCAAACACCCCCCGCTAACCCTCAGCATACTCTGGAGAAGAAACCAAGGATGGTTTTGAGACCATCTTCCAGCACTGGTTTAGGGATTAGACCGGAACACAAGAAGATGCTAGCCAGAGTTCAGAAAAGCTTGTTCCTCTTGATTTATTAGCCTCCTCCCACCTGATGGCCTAAAGAAGCACCAACGTGGCTGCTGGCATTGGCCAGACCAAACGAGACTGACACCTGATGGCCAGAAAACCCAATCAAAGAGGACAAAGCAGCTAAGGGCCTGCAGCTGTATCTCAAGTGGCAACAAGAAGAAAGAAGGAGCCCTCCTTGCTGTGGTATGCTGCAGGCTTGGGAGACCTTTGAAGAGCTGCAGATGGCCCCAGCCATGCAATCCCAATTTATTCTTCCCCAATACCTCTAGTTCCATGAGACCTCGCTTGTTTTGAGACAAACTTGCTGAGCTCGTGCCAGGACTGGGCAACATGGTGGCCATGGAGAGGGGCCCAAGAGCTCTCCTTCTGTCCCATGTGTGAGCCCCTTGTGTTGCACAGAGCTGTGACCTTGTCTGGGGAAGTCACACCATCACCATCAGCAAATCACGGCCAGACCGGTGGCACAAACATCCCCTGTGCCAGCTGGGACCCCGGCCCACTGCAGAGGGTCCAGAGCAGGCTCAGGGTCGGGGACTGCAGCCTCTGGCACAGCAGTCTCCATGGGGATGGGGAAGTGAGATTAAAAAAGGGTTTGTTGGTTTTTTTTTCCAGTTGATCCTTTATGCTATTAGGGCCTTTTCCTCTGGGTAAGCATGAAGTCTGCCGCTTTCCTTGCTGTTATTAAAAGTCAGGGCTAAAATCCCTTTGGGAGTGGGGAAGGCAGATAATCCCCGCTCCTCCTGACCTTCTTTCCCTCCTCGCTTTGCAAGGTTATTGCAACTCCCCAGGAGTAGCTGTTCTACATGAAATACTCCTTCTCCTCCAAAAAAAAACCCCCTGCCACATTGGCACCCCGGGAACCCTTCAACCACAGTGGTCCCTGTGGATGGAGCCGGCTGCCCCCCAAGTGCCCCATCACCCATCCACCCCGGGGGGTTATTCCTCCCTCCCTCCCTAAAGACCAGCTACAGAGTCAGCTGGCAATATACATCCTAAACCTGCTAGAAAGGCAAAAGGGGGGGGGGGGGGGGAGAAGAAAAAAAAAATCGCCTTAAACCACCAAACTTCCTTCCTATTCCTCCTCTGCAGAATAAATAGCTAAAAGCGGTTTACTCTTCTCTTCTCCAGTGTCACAGACATCTGTCCCCAAGGCTGCGAAGCCGCATGATGAATTCCAGCAGCAGAGGGAATTTTTTTGCCTCGGCTTTTCAAAAGCCCCCCCAAACTACGGGGTTTACGCCAAGAAAGCGCTGACGCAGCCTTGGCCGCCGCAGCTCTCATGGCGTGGGGAGGGATGCAGGGATGCAGGCAGGCAGGGAAGGGAGAGCTGCGGACCAACAGCCTCCTGCGGTGGGATATATGCCTTTAATGGCAGGCTAATCACTTTTATCGGTGCTGATTTAGGGCTGGGGATGTGGAAATCCCAGGGCTGTCGGGCAGGTTTTGCAGGGCTCCAGCTACCTCTAGTGGAAAGCAGACAGAAGCGGCCATCCTCATAGAATTCTAGGATGTGTTGGGTTGGAAGGGACCTTTAAAGGTCAGCTAGTCCAACCCCCTTGCAGTAAGCAGGGACATCTTCCACTAGATCAGGTTGCTCAGAGCCTCATCAAGCCTGGCCTTGAATGTCTCCAGGCATAGGGCCTCCACCACCTCTCTGGGCAACCTGGGCCAGTGCTTCTTCCTAATGTCTTATCTAAACTGACCCTGCTCTAGTTTCAAACCATTGCCCCTTGTCCCATCGTTACATGCCCTTGCAAACAGCCCCTCCCCAGCTTTCCTGTAGGCCCCCTTCAGGTACTGGAAGGGGCTCTAAGGTCTCCCTGGAGCCTTCTCTTCTCCAGGCTGAACAGCCCCAACTCTCTCAGCCTGTCTGCACAGGAGAGGTGCTCCAGCCCTTTGCTGCCCTCGCCCTCAGCTGCACCATTTCCACATCAAGGGCTTGATTTGCTCCAAGAGGCTTCGCATCCACCAATTTGGAAGCCTTGCTGCAATAACCACCAATTTGGAAGCCTTACTGCAATATTTAGCTGCGAGGAACTCTTCAACCCATCACTCTCAGCCCAAACATAGATGTACGTGACTGAGTCTAACAATTGTTTTGATTTTTGGGTGGCCTTTCTGGAAGAGAGGACCTGCTTATCCCATGTGATTGGGCTGGGTGCAGAAGCTCCACGTTGTTTAAGACCTCAGCGAGCTGCTCCTGACAGCATCAGCATCTCCGGCTTC
Source organism: Stercorarius parasiticus (assembly GCA_013396915.1). NCBI lineage: Eukaryota > Metazoa > Chordata > Aves > Charadriiformes > Stercorariidae > Stercorarius > Stercorarius parasiticus. Next base: position 519,782 of record VWZL01000732.1, on the reverse strand, counting down.
TCCTCAGCAGAGCAACCAGGGGGTTTTGCAAGACCACAAGCAGGGTCAGAGCCCCCTTTTCCCAGTACGTGGCTTGGGCAACTTGGTCCCTTGAGATCTGGCAGGGCTCTGTGACCTCCCTGTAAGGACACCCAGCGAGGCTGGGTGCAGAAGGACGAGCACCTTTGTCCTCGAGCATGCTGTGCCATCACCAGCGGCTGAGACATGGTCTCAATGAGTGTTGCAACCTGGATATAAATTAGGAAAAAAGGTGTTCAGCAGAGGAACCTTCACTATCAGCATTGCAATAAGCACGCGCTCTGCACAAAGAGCTGACAAAGACCTAAGGGGTGAGCACAGCAAGCTTTCCTCTGCCAGCAAAGTGGTTTGGTGGTGTATCTGTTCCCACGGATGGCTCCCAGCAGCCGGGGGGAAGCTCTTCCATGAGATTCTCTCGGTGCAACCCCATGGGAGAACAAACCGGCTTATTGCTCCCTTCTAGCCTCAAAACCTAGTGTATTTTCCACAGGCGCCTCTGCTGCCACAAGGACTGAAGTGACTTGATTTCAAAAAAGAAAGCAAAGTTACTGATTCACATGAATCCAGGAGCTGGCGCTTTCTGAAAGGTCCCTAAATAGACTGCCCTTAACAACAGCAAAGCAGCAAGGGGAGGTGACAACTACAGCCCGAGCAGGGGCCCTGCTACTCGGCTGCCAAACATGGCACTCCTGAACCCAGCAACAATTATTCTGAGGTACACAAGGCCTTTCTAATTACAATTATCACCCATAAAGTAAAAGAAATTTTTTTCACTACCTCCAGTGCCTTGGGGTCTCTCTGGGCGTGACCTCTTGCAATAAACCTGGGGCAGGCAGACAGAAAGAGCAGAAGTTAGTTCCACCCAGACCAGAAACCATTTTTTTCACGCTCTTCTTTGCACCGTCACCCAAATGCAAGGGGAGGAAGAAACATCATGTCCTTCCCTCCCCCCCCGTTTCAGAAGTCCCTGAAAACAGTTGCAAAAAATGGTTAACAAGCTCAAAGTGTCAGGGACAAGTGGGGCTGATGGGAAGGATTAGACATTAATGAGAGTCATCTTCCAAAGCATCCATCACTCTGCTTTCATGAGTTTCTTAATGCAGTGGGAACTCTGCCATGGCTGGATTCCTTTTATTTAAAGCAGAGATAAAAAGCTGGAGAGGTATTAATATTAATTAAGAGCCAGACATTTGCAGAAACTTTCTTTACCCCGCGTCACACCCAGCACTCGGTCCCACTTTAGGGAACAACCAGATTTTTTTCCAGAAAGTACTAAATTGTTCTGCAGAATTTATGAGTCTTTGTCACTTCTTCCGGGACTTTCATCCCAAAGGGCAGGAAGCAAAGGCTGCACCAGACGAAAGCTGCTCACAACCCAGTTTTCTGTCCTGGGGCACATTGCAAATGTTTCCATTTTTCTTGAAATTCCCCATGGAATTTCTGAAGGGGGGGGGTGGGAATCCTGCCCCAATGCCGAAATAAGGTCTCAATTTTTGAAAAGCGAGAAAATATAAAAGTTGTAGGGAAATGCCTTGGGTTTGCAGGCTTGCTTGGGGAGAAGCGGCAAGGGGGGCGCTCTGGGTGTGGGACAGGCACTGTCGGACGGAGCCCTGGGGACATGGCTGGTGGGACCTCCACCCTGGGGTAGGGCACGGACCACAAGGACACTTGCAAGAGGTTTCCCATCGCAACATGGTGCTTGGCTTGTTGTAAGTCACCCCATGTCTCCCCATAGTCCTCACTGGCCATGGAAGGGTTAATTCCCAAGCTCCCAAGACACCATGGTTTTAACTGATGGGTGGCAGAGTGGCCCAACCCTGGTCAGCAAGCTCTGCTTTTCACTGCCGTTTGTCTCTTTAGGGTTTTTTTTTTGTCAAACTTTGTCCTTGATCTGTGCAAAACGGGCTTCTCAGCCAAACGCTGTCTCAGGCAGCCATCTCCAGCTGACAGCGGGCAAAGTGATGAGCTGCGGTTGGGAATTGTTTAAATGAAATGATGCCGCGGAAGCACCCGGGCAGACGCGCCGTACCTGCGCCAGCGATAACAGATGGGGGAAGTGAGAACCAGGAGATGCTGCTCCTCCATGAGAGCACCACGAGACCCGGGTTACCCCTCCCGATTTTCTGTATCCAGCTTAAAAGAAGAAGGAAAGCAGAAGGCTGAGGTTAGTACAGGCTCCTCTGTCTGTGGGTGCCCTCTACGTAACCGGGTTTGCCAAATCTGGAGGCAACCCATGTAAAATCAGTCACAGGAGAGAATTAGGCTAGAAAGTGGGTAGTATCGTGGTCTCCTTCCCCTGCAAGTATGGTTGGACAGACACTCCTGCTTGGCGTGACCCTCTCCTGAGAGCCACCGAGGCTGCAGGAGCCCAAGGCCAGTGCGAATCAGCCCCGAGAGACCCACACAGCACAGGTGGCCAAGTCAGGAATAGGATGCCCTACAAAAAAACACCTAGAGAGCTCATTAGTTAAGCGAGCTGAGGGTTTTAGGTGAAAAACCTGCTGGACACTGTAAGGCAGAGCTAGCCCCGTTCTAATTTATGGGATTGGAAGAGGGGCCAGCCTTGGGGAGAAGCAAAGGCAGAACAAGGTCATGCGAAATAGGGAAAGTGAGGCACGTAGGCCTGCCTCACCCCAGGCTAACCCTGACACTAACAGGGTTAGCATCCCACATCCCGCTCGCGTTCACATTTAAGGGATTAGAGAGGAGGAAAGCAAACATTGCAGGAGACGTGGCTGTCAAACGTGACGGGCAAATCCTGCCCAGGCACGACCCCTTTCCTGAAGGCCACAGCAAGGGCCAGCAGAGCCTGAGGGGACAGGGACCCTGCACAAGGAGAAGTTGCTTCAGGATGGTGGAGTTCCCCCTTCTCCTCTCGTCCCTCAGCCAGGGACCACGCAACCCGGGATCAAGCAGAGAAGTAAGGATACACCACTGCTTAATTTCACCCCACTTCCTCCCCGGTTGCCTTCAGCCCAGCTTTGGAAACAAAGAAGAGAGAGACTTTATAACCTTCTGGAAAACTTTTGACTGCCAAAACAATACATGCACGGAAGAGGTGAAGAGCAATAAATAAAAGTAATCATCTCGGGGTGGAGGGGGAGGACTCGACGGATTTGCGGTGGGGGAAAGCTAATTATATGGTCAGCAATGAAGACAAAGGGGTGTGGGTTGTTGGGGCTCCTGCCGCAGACCCGGAGCCGGGGACACGTCCCCTGTCCCCGTCCCCGTCCCTCCTCCTGTCCCGCAGCCCGTCTGTCGTTCGGGGCTCGGCCACCAGGTGGAGGCTTCTGCCCGCAGAGAGGAGCCGGGGCCCCGAAGAGGTCCCAGAGAGGTCCCAGGTTGGTTGTGGGGTCCCCATCCCCTGTCCCCCATCACTTGGAGACACGCCGGGGCTGCCCGGGCAACGCGACGCTTTGGGGATGAACTGGGACCTGGCCCCCGAGCGTCCCTGAAGGTGACTGCTGCATCCTCGTCCTCTGTCCCCAAAGCCACCGGAGTTTGCTGCAAAAGCTAGTTGCCTGACTTGGCAGAAAGCTGGAACAAACAGATAGCACACACACACCCCTCACCCGCCACCACCACTATCCCCCTCAGGAGCCAGGGGACAGGCTATGATGTGGCCGACCCCCGCACCCCGCCCCGTGAGATGCTCCTGTCTGGGGCCAAATTGTCAGGAATTTCAGTGAGACATTCCCAGCAAAAAAAAAAATCAAGTTTCAGCAAAATTGTGACATTCTCCACTTGGGATTTTTTTCAGCTGGCCAGCAGGGAAATTGGGAAACAGCGGTCTGGGTGGGCACTTGCTATTCCTGTGCCTCTTTGGGGAGCCGAATTGGAGCAGCAACACCTGGCTTCCGCCGCACGTGCCAGAGCAAACAGGAAAACATCCCCAAAGTCCCAATTTTATCAACAGTTTCTGCCATAAAGGGTCCACTCTCTCCATTATTTAGAAGTTGCAGGTCTTCCCAGGGGGAAGGGAATCCCCTTCCACATCTGCCCGAACCCCTTCCAGCTGCAAGCACAGGGGCTGCGTCTCCTTGTCCCCAGGATGGTGCCGGAGAGGGATCCCATTGATTTATTTACAGGGCAGTGACAACAAAGCACCCTGCATTTTCCAACCTCTTTCTTGCCGAAGCCAAAACCTGACGGCGTTGAAGCTCACTGCTGGAGTGACCCATTGTCCCGCCTTCCCACGGATGGGATGATGTGGCTCAAAGGGACAGCACAGGGACAAACACCCATCGCCACCCTGGCAGGGCCACCGCACCCCTCACGCAGGGCTGGGTGCTGTCACGGCCCCGTGGCGGAGGTGATTAATTAGCGGCATGGTGGCGGCGAACATGTGTCGGCCTCCACATCTGCCCCTCGACAGCAGGGTGCCATAAGCGAGGTGTCACCGCTTTCCCGCTCACCTCCTTCCTCGACATGATCGGCTGCGACATCCATGCCAGCTGCTCCGAGAGGGGAAGAAGCCAGCCAGTCCCTGCCCGGCACCCCGACCACAGGCAGCTCCTGCCATGGCACTACATGGGTGCCTGGAATTGGGTCCCCGTGGTCAGCTGTGCGGCAGTGAGTGGTGGCACCTACTTGTCCCTCACGCCGAGGCAGGAGGGGAGCAGAATCAGGGGAACAGCGGCCATTCCACACCCTGGTTTGCAAGCCTCTGGATGTCAGAGGAGTTTGGAAACACACTGGTTTCTCATGCTTATTAGTGATTAATACGAACGTTAATAGCATGCTGGGGGCGATGGGCTCAGCAAACCTGTTTGCAGCTGCTGTTATGTGGGGTGGGACGATGGAAAGTGTTTGGAGCCTTTTAGCCGGTGCTGCGCTGGCAGAGGGAGAGGCACGGCTGGCACACACCATGCTGTACTGGTAACTAACACACACGCAGAATGGGCTTTTTATCCTTAAGGAGAAGGCAGGACTTGTCCCATCAGCATTATCCCCATGTGAGTTCCTTCATGGGATGCACTGGGATCTCAACCACTCCTGGGCATACCCTGTGAAATCCCATCCTTCCTCCAGCAGACCAAAAGCGGGAAGACCCTCAATTAAGCATTATTCCCCAATTTCCCAAGTCAGGTCTCAGGAAGGGCTTCCCACAAGCTCCACAAGCAAGGCAGCTGCCATTCCCTGGCTCAGCCTCCCGGTCAGGAGCCCTCCCCACTGCAGAAGACCTCATCATATCCCTCCCCTTCGCCTGCCCATTTTCACAAAACTTGTAGGAACTTAATTATCTCTGAGACCTCTCCCCCTGTCAAACCAGGCTGCAACGGGCCAGAAACCTTCAAGAGATAATAAAAGGGATGGACAGGCGGCGAGCACGGGAGCACTGTCTCCTCCGCAAGGAAGGTCAAAACCGTGCTTTCCCTCCCACCGAAGCCCTGGGCCAAACCCAACCGTGAGGGCAGGGTGATCCCTTCCTCCCTGCCTCACCAATCCCGTAGCCACAAGTGGGAACTGGGAGGACGGAGAGGCGAGAGATGCTGGTGCCGGCCGTCAAGCAGCGGGCCAGTAATAACCTCATTATGAGGCTGGAGATGCCAGAGGGGGGGGGGAGATATGGAGAGGGGGGGCAGATGCCATCCTTCTGCCGCCCGCTTGCCACCAGCAGCTTGTGGAGCCAGTAAGTTGTCAGCCCGTCTCCTGCCTCTCACCTTGCTTCTCATTAGCTCCCCGCCACGCTGCCGTGCAGGCAGATGGGGCAGGTCCCGCGTCCGCCTGCCGCCACCATGCCGGGGGGGTGGGTGCCGGGGAGCACTGGCTTCTGCACCGCTCCCTGCCACGTCCCCTCGGCCTTCACCACGGGGCAGAGATGCTCTCCCTGGGGCTGGCTGGGGGCATGCTGGTCCACATCGCGTTCCCCAGGTTGCAGGCGGGTGGCTGCGCTCGCCAGCTGCCTGGCCGAGTTGACTCCGCTGCATCCTGGCGTGCCATCTCTCTGCTGGGAGGGCGAGCTGGAAGCAGGAAAGCTCTCACAGCTCTGTGCTCAGTGGTCCTTGTGGGGCTAAGATGCTCGAAGCGCCTGGGTGACTTCACCCAGCATAAGGCAGCCAGGCCCATGCCCTAAGATGAGGGGACATCCCGCTGCAAGACAGCCTGCTGCTGTGTTTTGGGCGCCCAGGGTGTTGGGTGCAACAAATCACCGTAGGGACCGAGGGTGCTCTTGGGCAGTCCAAACCCTTACCACAAGTAGAGTGCTTTCCCTGTCAGAGTAAGGCAGAGACATCCTCGTGCAACAGCAGCCAGAGCTCTGGGATACAGCCTGAGCAGCCCCGAAGGCAGGAGAGGAACCAAAGAAACACGAGCCCAAGCCAGGAGTCACCAGCAAGGACCAAAACAGAAAGGACACGCAGGTGCAGTGCGAAAGAGATGTGAGGCCAGTTGGTCATTTCCTCCTAAATCCCATCTCCGGGAAAGGGGCTCCTACACACCACCCCAGTGTCCCACACACCTCCTCTCTTTCCAGGGCAAGACATGTCTCATGGGGACACAAGCCTGTGCTTTCCACAAGAACAAAAGAAAGTAGAAGCTCCTGCATTTGTCCATACTGAACAATGCTTCCAGGCTGGATGACTATTCCAAGCCAGAGATGTGTTATCCAACAGTATTAGAATAGTATAGCCCCCTCTTGAGGGCAAGGGGTCCCCCCATTTATTGTCTAAGTATCAAATTGCTTAAGTATGACCAGTTATGGTGCTTTCTGATCCCCCTTCATAGGACAGGTCACCATTCAAGGCACTGGGCTCCCAATACCATGGCATGACCCACTGCAGCCATTCTGACAGAGTGGCCAAGACCCCCAGACCCATGGGAATGAGAACCTGAAGAAAGCATGGGTGTTCTGCCCAAGCCTATGCACCCCATGGTGCTTCTTCACTGTCATTGAGGACTTGCTCCAGTGAACTGAAGGAAGAGCACTGAGCAGACCCCGGGTGGGAGGGAGCTGCAGGAGGGCGATGGTGGAGTCACGCCACCATGGGAAGAGATGCTTCCCATGTGTTCCTCTTATCCAAGTTCCCAAAGCCTGAGCAATTTTATCATGCTCATGATATCCAGCCACACCGATACCATCTTTGGCCTTGGCTACCCAGCACCAAAATACTGAACTAAGGTGTTGATGGAAGGACAGGGGGCACCCCTCCACACCCCGTCACTCTGCTGGACTTCTCGCCTTCTCCTGTACCCAGCTTTTTCTGCCACAGTCCTTACCACAGACACCCAGCGCTCTTCCTAACCATGACAATTTCTTCCTCTCCATGGAGGATTTGTGTGCTGCTCCCGCAGCAGTGACCTGCACAGCCCAGCACAGCTTCCCTAGGCTCCCACATCCCTTCCGGCCATGCGGAGGGCTGGCTCTGCTCACGCTGCAACCACATCCATGTCACCACTGAGAGGTAGCCCAAAATAGGCATCCTCAACCTAACATTTGCCTAAAGCAACATCCAAGCTCACCACAGATGAGCCCTCCCAGCTGTCCTAAAGCAAACTGGGACACCTCCGCACCAAAAACACAGCAGCCCCAACAGCAGCCATCTGGGAGCCATGGCCATTCACATCAGGGAGAACCTAGCCACAGAAATGGGATTTTTTTTTTTTCCCTGATGTTAACACACACTTGGATAAAGCGAGGTGTCCATTTTTGGAGGAGCAGCACAAATGCCCCCTTGGTGCCCTCCAATTCCCTCACGCCCAGCCCATGAAGCCAACTCAGCCCTGGTGGCCCCTTGCCTCCCAAGGGCCACTGCAGGGATGCCCCAACCCCCAGCAGAGCTGAGAAAACACCTCTGCCCCAGAGCCACCACATTTATTGTGGTCCTCAACCCCACGGAGGGGAGGGGCAATGGGGGGCAGGGAGCCCTGACTCAGTCCAAGGGCCAGAGCCCCAGATGAGCCGCATTTCCACACTAACTGGGGGCAAAACAGGGCTTTTTTTACTCCTTTTGTCCACTCGGGCTGCCATGCAAGGGAAGGAGTTTTAAAGGCATGTGGTACCTGCGCGAAGCGGAGGGGGTAGGGGGGTGTGTGCAAGCGTACAGAGCTATTAATTAAAATTGCTCAGTCAGATGCTATAGAGAGATTAGTTGTCACATTGTGTTAATGGCAAGCTTGGCAATGCCGCGAGAAGGGGCAGGACTGCCTGCCGTCCCCTCAGCTGTTCAAGTGCCACGTTTATACCCAGCCAGAATGACTAATTGGCAGGTTTTGTCGAACAGAAGCCCCCTTGTTATTGGGAAGAGATCGGTGCCTTAATGAAGGAGAGCGAGGAAGGGGACACGTGGGTACCGGGCTGCCGCAGCCACCTCCAAGGTGGAGGTCCCACGGGGAAGGACAGCTGCAGCTCCATCCTCGTGGCAAAGGTGCACAGAGAGGCTGGAAAAGCCCAGGGCCATGGGACAGCTCAGCACCAGGGTCCTCACCAGTGCTGCAAACCCCTGGTCATCCCCACAGCCAGGCCCCATTGAAGAGGTGGAAATGTCTTCCTGGACCCCCCAGCTCTGCAGTTCACCTGCCTTGTCAGGGAAGCAGATCATCTCTCCTTGGTTTTGCTCCCTGCCTCCTTCTTCCTGCTACAAGGGGGAAGGGAGCACAGAAAAAGGCTTGGGGAAGCTCCCGAACGGCAGCTCCAGGAGAGCACGGCAGTCTTGGTCACTGGAGGATACTCAGCACAGGCTGGGCAAATGCAGAGTCCGCCCTGCCTCGCATCAGGACACGGAGTAGGAGACCCCTGGTGCCTGCTCTAGCTGTCATTTCTCCCCTTCTTTCCCATTGGGGTCCTCTTCCAAACTTCTACCCCCAAAATTAACTCCTCTGTGACATGGGCAGAGCTCCTAACCTGGGCCCTCTGTCCCCTCCTCACCAGTTACAGAGAAGTGCTGAGATCCATGCCTGGGCACAGACCCTGGAAGAGGTTTTTGGTGAACACAAACATTCGCGAAGGAGGAAAGCCCAGAGGTGTTTGGTATTGGTATCACAGACTTCAAAAGGCTCAGCTACAGTGGACAATGTTTCTGCCCTTTGATGGACCACCCTACAGCGAAGGAGTAGTAGTCATCCGAGGAAAACACTCTTCTCCCCAGTTTACAAAGGAAGGAAACTCAGATATGGAACCACAAAACTATATAGGTGTCCAGCACACTCAGATCCTACAAGATTTAGGCACCTTGAGATCTTGTCCTACTTGATCTGACAAGGTGTCCCTTGGAAAACTGATGGGTGGAAAACTGACATACCGCATGACTGTGCTACCAAGCCTGGGGGCTGGCCTAGATGGCCCCATCCATGTGTTTGCATGAGGTTTTCAATCTGGTGATCAGCCTGTTTACCCCAACCAACATAGATCCCACAGGTCTGTCTCTGCCTCAAATAGCTGGTTTCTTCCCCACCTAAAATTTGGCTTTATTTTGCAGACTCAGGCTGTGCTGGAGGGCAATAGGGAGCACACGGGGACGCTGCCATAGGTCAGGAAGGCTTTTCTTCTCCCACCAGCACTAGTGATGGAGAAACACTAGATAAGTGAGCCTTGTGTTAAGGGTATCAGCAAATTTCCAAGCTGACCCGCTGCCTCAAGCTGTAACCCTCTGATTGACATGGGTGAGGACAGATGAACCCCCACTGCTGCTGAACAAGGCCAGCCACACTCAGTGGGTCTGCAGTGGGAAGGTTGCTTCCTTCCCATGGAGGGGTGGCACAGGGTGGAGGGGGGCTGTCATCCCTTTGCCACCCCTAGGCAGCTCCTTGGGCCAACAGCACCTCGCCATGCCAGGGTCAAGCAACTTGGGGGTGCCTAGAGCTTAGCAGTAATCTTGGGTGAGAAGCAGCTTTTTACCTGGACATAATGTCATGGCTCAGTGGCAAGATGAAAGATGTTTGAGCACATTGTGTGCACAGCAAAACTGCAGTTTCTGCAGAGTAGCTGTTCTACTCTAAAGCTAAGCTTGGTAGGAATTAAACTTAAAACCATAGCCAAGTGCAGTCGTTTCAGCCCAAATCTGAGCTCTGTGCTGCTATACCTGTTTATTGCTACCCAGCCAAGGCTCTCCTGAAGCTGGCTCGATTTTATCTACCCTCCAGCTATCAGGAACCTCAGCTGTGTTTCACAACCATGATTGCAACCTGACCATTTCACCCAGCCTCCAAGCTGCCTGTGTATGAAGAGGTCACCATCAACACCATTTGGTCCCTGAGGCCTGGAGGGCAGGGTGATATGGTAGCCGGAGATGCAAAAAAATGTCCCCAGCACTGGTGGTGTTCACACCTTCAAACAGCCCGGCCCTACACGGTTTTTGGGATGTCACTGCATAATGCCTACAGAGTCCTGCAAGTCATCTTCCTTGGCTCCAGGGTCTACTTGAAGATGACCAATCAACCTGGTGCGTTATTCCTTAGCACTGCTCCAAGACAGTTCACAAACAGAACGCGTACCTTGCCTTCTCCATGTGCTTCCCACTACTGCTAGCTTCCTGTCATTTTACTTTTTTCTAACTTTACCATTTCACAAGTCCTTATTAAGCAAATTTCTGCAAGTTACTCATTACCCACCAGCACAGACAGTAAGGGAATGTGTCCTGAAGACTTTTCTTCCTTTTCGACTGAGACTTCTGCAAACGTGTACTTCATCTTTTGTTCCCAAGATGTCATACTGACCTAAATAGACTCAAGCTAGGAAAGCATTGCAGTGGACTAAAAAAAAAACAAAAAAAAAAAAAAAAAACACAAAACCAAAAAAACCCGATCCAAAACGAACACAGTGCTGGATGCAAACTTTTGTTCTCTGCTTTTGACCACTTCAAGTCATGCAATGCCATCTCCTGTGCAGCCGTTACCTGTCACAGAAGACACTTTGTTCATGTATTTGAGGCCAAGTTCTAATCACTGAATGTAATAGGGCAAGATGAGTGATAGATTGACACAATTAATTTTCATGTTCCCACTAGTAACATTGATTTTAGGGCATTCAGTCTTTACAAGTCACTGAATGCAAGGGAAAACTTGACTCTGATCTTTTCAGTAAAGGTCAAAAGGGTGCTCAGATCTTTGTATGGGAGCTCAACTCTTCAAATGCCCTTCAGGATTTTGAAGGCCGCCCCATTCACGTGAATCTAAGAACTGCCTCTCTGACTGCATTTGCTCAGAGAGGACCCACTGAGAAGGTTGCGTGGACAAATCTGTGGTACTACTGGAACATTCAAAACCTACTTGAGCCTGTATGTCTACAGAGCACATGTAGAGTTGGAGTTTCACAGGCTGTTGACCTTCTAAAGACTGGCTGTAGCACTCAATCCTTTTCCATCCTGACCTAACCATGGATGGTGGTGGCCAGCCCTGCTGTAATAGCCTTTACACTGCACCATCAGCTCTCACTAGCAGGATGTCTGTCTACCCTTACCTTCCCAACGCAACTGGAAGGACACAGGTCCCAGGACAGCAGCCATGAACAATCAGTGGATGCATGGGAGACAGGTCCCACCCGGCCTTTATACCACTGGAAGATGCTCAGAAATTAATCAAGTCAGGAGGAGTCTATTCTAGCTCTGCTTATGGGAACACTGGTTGTGTCCCAGCTTATGGTTTGTGGCTTCCAGTTTAGGATCTGGCCTGATTTTTCTCCATGCAGAGAACTCCAGTGTCCCATGATATTCACTGAGAAGGTAGAGAATGTAAAATGCTGTTAAAGCAGCCGACGAAGACTGGTTTCATGGTTCATATACCAGCTTCAAAGAAATTGAGGACAGAGAAATAACAACCTCAAACCCTCTGAGGGGAACTCTGACATCTGATGCACCCTCCCCATACACAGTCTTCATGACCTGTATTTCTCCAACCCTCCTTCTCCATGAGCCCAGCATGAAGACTTGTTGGGACAGCCTTGATGCCAAACATGTGGCCCACCAGCATTTAATTCCCCAAATCCCCACCTAGTTTCTCAGAGCCCCATTGCCCTCTTAGCCTGTTGAGTCTGTGTCTTATTTGCAGCCATTTTCCCACATCTCATTTTCTACACAAATCCATCGTATCTCTTTTGAGACAGAACAGCTGCTCAAAGGTACATTTTCTTCTTAGTGTAGACACGCACCCACTCCTCCAACGCACCTTTCTGAAAGCAAGGGCCCCAGGTGGGGAGACCAGAGTGCTTTAGACACACAAGCAGGTTGAATTCAGTAACAAATGGACAAGTAGGTTATTTTCAAATCCAGCCTGGATCCCTTCTTGGAGCATCCAGCACAAGCTGCTAGGCTCACCAATCTGCCAGCCAAGGATGCTCCTTTTATCCCCCCCATGCATCCATCCCTGAGGATGCTCCCTGATTCCATATCCCCCCAGAACTTTCCCTGTCCCCAGGCTGCCCAGTCCTGACCCCATCCTTTCCTCTCCACCCTTCCCTCCGTACCCTGCTGTTAAACAATGCCCATCCTTAGAAAGCCACCCCACAAGCAGGTGAGTGACCGCAACAAAGCAGCCCTGCTATGCACGGCATCCCTGCTCGCGAGCCAAGCCGGGAGATTCACCTGTGCGGCCCAGACAGTGAAGAATTGTTTGGAGCAAAACACTGTGCAATCAAGTGGAGATAGCAGAGGCAATGGGGTCAGGCAGGCTGCCTGGGGCATCTTTCATCTCCGACTTCGGGAGGTGGGGTGTAAAGTGCATGCTGGCCAGGCCCGAGGCAGGCTCAAAGGCAGCCTTGTTCTGCCAGCTATCTGCCATCTCTCTGATGTCACACGTTTCATTTGGGCAGCTCACTTCAAAGGCCCACCCCCCTTCTCATGCTCCCTTCCTCCCCTCAACCATTTGCTCTCTTCTGGGTTTGGATTTTGCTATTGGAGGGATAATAGCCCAGCTTTCCAAAAAGTATTTTGCCGTGCAATAATAAAAAAAAAATAAAAATCAAAGATGCTTAAAAAGCAGCTGCCCAAGTTAACCCAGTTCAAGGAGGGCAGTGCTGGGACAGCCACTGGGAAACCAAGGTCTCTCACTCTCCTTCCCTATCAGGCTCAAGGTCTGTACAAGCAGCATCAAATCTGGGCCTATCCTGGCTTCTCCAGCACCCTAAATCCTCCTCCGTTGACAAGGGGCTCCCCCTTGTATCTGCATTCACCATATATTTGCTACAGGGACCTCTGTGTCATGACCCTTGCCCCAAATAGAGGTCCAGTGTGGGCTAGAGTTTCTAGGGCAGCTGTAAACCCCCGCCTTGGACCACATCTAACACCACCTTGGCATACTTATGGCAGCAGGGTATACAGCATCCACCTCCGCAGCACTTGCTGGGTGCCTTGAGGCACATCCTGCGGGCAGGAGGCCAAAATATCAGCCATGATGCGTTGGCCATGCCAAGACAAGACATTTTGCTCAGCTGCAGCCTCTTGTTGAACAACTGTATCTCTGCCAAGCTACACAAACTTGTCCAATGCCGCACAAGAGAAAAATGGCATTTCAAAAGGCTAATAAGACTCTGGATGCAAGTTACCTACTGGGAGAACGTGCATCCTAGTAAGTGAAACCTAAAGAGCAGAACATATTCAGATAGAGTCAGAAAGACCCTGGCCAAAAGCCATTTCCAGTTTTTGTCCTAAGCATGCAAAAACTCACGTGCCCTCAATTAAGTACGAGGTGACTTCTGGTTTCTGAGTTTAGGGAGCTCAGCAAAGGCAGCTTCAAACTTTTTTCCACAACTGGAAACTATCCAGCCTAGCAGATATCTTCCAGGACATAACATGCCACCAGAAGCTGCGGATTTAGAAGGTGAAGAGAAATCTGTGGGAAGACAGGGAGAGTGGGAGGTATGCTGGTACCCAGAAGGGCCCAGGGGTCCTGGAGAGAAGCTGTTGAAAGTGCACCACTGTGCAGTTACCCACACCCACTGCCAAGGTAGAGAGAAAGTCAGGACACCAGTTTCCTTTCTGCTCTGCCACTGCTGCGTGCTGTTCTTGCCACATGAAACCCATTCCTCATCCCTGCCTTTGCTGTGCTCCTCCCCGGACTATTCCCATTTCACCGTGGGGATAAGGAAGTAGCACCCACCAGGAGCCGTCCCCAGCTTGCCCCAGACTTCTGCCATACACCACCCCCTTCACATAGAATAGAATCATAGAACGTGTTGGGTTGGAAGGGACTGCTAAAGGCCATCTAGTCCAACCCCCCTGCAGTAAGCAGGGACATCTTCAACTAGATCAGGTTGCTCAGAGCCTCATCAAGCCTGGCCATGAATGTCTCCAGGGACGGGGCCTCTACCATGGCAGCCACTTCACCACGTAGACATTTGGTGACCATCCCTTGGCACACCCCTACACTGATGTTGTTTCAGTTTTGGTGACAGCAGTAGGAAAAGGTCCACCAGAATTCAAATAAAAAGATGTAAAGTTCAGTATAAGGAAGAAAATCACATCCATTCCAGACTGCACCCTTACTCAGGGTGCATAAACTGCAGGCCATGACTTTGGTAGATGAAACCAAGCCTGCCTGAAGGGCAGCTAACAGCTTGTCTCATGTGGGTGATGTTCTGATCCTAGCCATCAGACTGCACAGGCAGCAGCCCCTGAGGGGCGGGGGGTCAAATCACCTTGGCTTCACCCGCCAACACCCAGAATCACAGAATGGCCAGGATTGGAAGGGACCTCTGGAGATCATCTAGGCCAACCCCCTGCCAGAACAGGGTCACCCAGAGCAGGTGGCACAGGAACGCATCCAGGCGGGTTTGGAATGTCTCCAGAGACGGAGACTCCACCACCTCTCTGGGCAGCCTGTGCCAGGCCTCTGCCACCCTCACAGGAAAGAAGTTCCTCCTCACGGTGAGATGGAACTTCCTATGGTCAAGTTTGTGCCCGTTGTCTCTTGTCCTGTCGCTGGGCACCACTGAAAAGAGCCTGGCCCCATCCTCCTGACACCCACCCTTTCAGTCTTTATAAGCATGGATAAGGTCCCCCCTCAGTCGTCTTTTTTCCAGACTGAAGAGACCCAAATCCCTCAGTCTTTCTTCATAGGAGAGGTGTTCCAGTCCCCTCATCATCTTGGTAGCCCTTTGCTGTCCCCTCTCCAGCAGTTCCCTGTCCTTCTCAAACCAGGGAGCCCAAAACTGGACACAGCACTCCAGATGCAGCCTCACCAGGGCAGAGTAGAGGGGGAGGATGACCTCCCTCGACCTGCTGGCCACACTCTTCTTGATGCACCCCAGGATGCCCTTGGCCTTCTTGGCCACAACGGCCAAGGACCCTCCCCTGGACAGGCAGGAGATGAGATGTGCTGCTGTCCTTCCTCTGCCCAAAGCCAAATCGGGGACCTCCAGCCCCAAGCCCCCTTCTCAGCATCACCTCACCCCACGGAGAGAGGGGATGCAATGCACACCGAGGAAGCTGTTTTGAGGCCTTGGGGAAGAGAATGTCAGAAATCCCTAGAGGTCATTTCTTCGTGCTGATGGCTCGGGGAGAGGCAGGGGTGCCCTGAACACCAGCCACGTAAGCAGCAGCCTTTGCTCCCCAACCCAAGCATCCGCAGGAGGATTTAAGGGACTCTCGCAGAACTTACTGGCAGGTATTAAAAGTTCACTGGGGCTGTAATAGCAATCTGTCAGCGTGCTGCTAATCCATCTTGACAGAAACTTTATAAAAAGCTGAAGCGTGTTAAATAGTCCTGGAGTTTAAGCAGAACAAATGCGAGGAGGGTGGTTTAAAGTAAAGGCTCTTTTCCTTGGACCTCTGACCAAAAGCCCAAGGGCCAGCTCAGGGTTTGACTCTGTAAAAACGGCTTCTCTCCTGGAGGAGAAAAAGGAGAGACACCTTTAGAAAGAACATCAGCACCAAGCAGCACCCCGAACACCCGATGGGCTGTCCCGCAGGCAGCTGGTGCGCAGGCAGCCATGCACAATAGTGGCTCTGTGCGCAGGAGGTGGGGGGACAGCACGCCGGAGGGGTGCTCATGGGGACTGTCTGATGCACCTGCGCTCACCTTGGAGTCAAGAATGCAAATAATTCACATCTGCAAATCCTGGGAAACCCATTAGCGCTGAAACTGGATCCATTCGCCCCGCCAGGGAAGTTTGCCCGTGCCTGGCCGCGGTTGTGAGGACGGTTTTATCGGCTGGTTATCACAGAGCCCTCAGTCTGGGCTGCGTCACGCAGGTGGCGTGTCAAGAGCGGTGTTTTGTGTCCTCCAATCCAGGGATGTTAACAGACAGGACAACCAGGTGCACCCTTCCTGGGAAAAGCAGACAGCAGGGTCTCTCCCAGCACAGCCAGCAGCATGAGCGTGGCAGACCAGCTACCCACCAGTACACAGCACACCAAAAGGCACAGCTCAGACTAATAGGACTGCAACCTGCCCAGCACCGAAGGACAGCTTCCTGTTGCTCTGCAACATAAAGGTGAGGCTTCCAGGTGCGTGGTAGGTTTTATTAGGGACCAGCAGCTGAGATGCCACATCCAGTGGGTTCCCGCACCAGCAGGGCTGCAAACACATTGCAGGAGCAAGTTTGCGTGTGTTGGCACCGCTCTGAATATTCCCCGCAGTCGGTTTGCTCTGGAGCAGATGGCAAAGTTTCATTGCCATCCCTGTATTTCACTGCTCTATTTCCAAAGAGCTTCCCCAAGCCTTCTGCCTTTTAGCTAAGGGTCCTGCTCCCTCACTGAAGCATCCCATGCAGCAGAAAGCCCCACCAGCAACACAGTTATCGTTAGGGAGATTCAAGACATCTATGCGGACAGAAGCTTGCACCCTGTTAAACTCTCAGTGAGAGCCTCCAAAGGACTCTTTCAGCTTCAAGCTCACTAAAGCCTGCTGCCAAAAGAGGGATGGAGAGCAAGACCTCTAGCTAGAAAGAGGAGTGAAGGACTTTCTCTTATGACCCTGCCCAGACTCCAGCCACCTGCATCAGAGGTCAATAAACAGCAGTGTATCCCTCACCCATTTTGGCCAGGTCTCTTAACAGAGGGAAAGAATGAGCCAGTCGCAGTAATGCATCTCCTCCACCACTCCAGTACATCAAAGGTTCTCATGAATCTCATCTCAGCTGAGCAAAAGTCATGGGGTTTCTCAGGCAGAGAAACCTCTTGGCCAGGACTTGGTAGCAGCCCAGCTACTGGGAAGCCTGATGTCCCATGGCTTTGTGCATCCCTTCGGTGGGCAGCCGTGACCCCTGCCTCACACATCAGCTGCAGGTGGGACACAGGTAGCAGTGCTCACCAATGCGATTTTTGAACACCAGCAAGGGCTGTGCTCACACCAAAGTCTCCCCCATGGAGAGGAAGAGAAGTAGTGTACAGATTTATAGATCTCTTCAGCATCCCTTTACGCCAGACCCACAGAAACCTATCTTTTTTTTAACTTATCAAAGTTGGCAGAAATTAGATGACAGCCCTCAAAATTATTTTGGCAAGGAGGTGACAGGCCAGTCAATTGCATAAGCCTTATCTGAGCAGAAAAGCAAGGTAGAAACATTTGCTGGGAAAGAAAGAAGAGCCACCACCAACCTTGTTGGAAATGCAGAGCAGGACCTGTAATAACGGCTAAAAAGGGAGTACGTGTCCTGGGGTGGGGGGGTTGTGGTACAGCACAGCAAGCTCAACACAGCATTAAGGACGTCAGCAAGACCACATAATCCGCTATAAAGCCCTTTCATGGAGGGAGCCCGCTGACTTTTTCCTTAGGAAGCACCTTGAAAAATCCCAGAGGAATTCACAAACTGGCATTGTCATTTATTTTTTTTTCCCCCCAAGCCCCTGTCATCGTCTTCCCCACGGGCAGAGTTGCTCCCAAGTAACCAGATCCCCCCCCAGCCACAAAGCACCTACTGTCTTCGACCCGATGCTGTCGGGGGGTGGGGGGGGCGGCGCCGCCGGGTGCACGCGGTCAGGCAGCACCTAAGCTCGGGTGGCCCAGGGCTGTGGGATGAAACAGGACTCTTCTCCCCCCCCCCCCCCCACCAGCACATCACAGCTTTGAGGCCATCACAGGGAGGGCTTGAAAGCATAGCATCTCCTCTGCTTATTCATATTTCGTGGGGAAGCTCTTCCCCACCAGCTCCGGCCCTGGCTAATACACCGCCACAAACATTTGTTAGCTCCTCACGAGCTCCTGGCTGGAGGTGAGCTGGTCACATCAACAGCAGATTTTTTTATTTCCAGAAAAGGAAAACATAAGCAAGTCAGGGAAACAGCTGTTAAACTGCAGGAATAATCAATTAGAAGGCAATTTCATCATCTTGAATAAGCTTGCCTGCACTTAAAAGCTTTCTGAAGCAAGTGATTAGCCTCTAATTGATGGGAACTGTAAAGCCCAGGGAAGAGGCAAAGCAGCTCAGTTTGTACAACCATTTCTGGGTCACAGCAGAACGCAACGCGATGCCTTTGAGGATAGCATCTGCCTTCATGCTTCTTCATAGGTCCAACTCCTTGTCGAAGACTCACTGATGCTTTTCTCTGGATTCATAGAATCCTACGATGTGTTGGGTTGGAAGGGACCTTTAAAGGTCAGCTAGTCCAAGCCCCCTGCAGCAAGCAGGGACATCTTTAACCAGATCAGGTTGCTCAGAGCCTCATCAAGCCTGGCCTTGAATGTCTCCAGGCATGGGGCCTCCACCACCTCTCTGGGCAACCTGGGCCAGCGTCTCACCACCCTCAGTGTAAAGAACTTCTTCCTAATGTCTAATCTAAACCGATCCTGCTCTAGTTTAGAACCATTGCCCCTCATCCTGTGGCTACATGCCCTTGCAAACAGTCCCTCCCCAGCTTTCCTGTAGGCCCTCTTCAGGTACTGGAAGGGGCTCTAAGGTCTCCCTGGAGCCTTCTCTTCTCCAGGCTAAACAACCCCAACTCTCTCAGCCTGTCCTCACAGCAGAGGTGCTCCAGCCTTCGGATCATCTTTGTGGCTCTCCTCTGGAGCCATTCCAACAGGTCCATGTCCTTCTTGTGCTGAGGGCTCCAGAGCTGGACACAGTACTCAACGTGGAGTCTCACGAGAGCAGAATAGAGGTGCAGAATCACTTCTCTGGATCTGCTGGCCACGGTTCTTTTGATGCAGCCCAGGATGCGGTTGGCTTTCTGGCCTGCAGGCGTGCGTTGCTGGCTCATGTCCAGCTATCCCCTCCCCATCTCACACTCCCAGGTAACCCAGCTTGACACAGGGAAAGCCACTGATCAAACACCAGCCACGCTGTTTCCCTTCCCTGCAGAAGCCTGGCCCCATTTCTCATACCTTAACTTTGAGGATCAAAACAGGCTTTCAGGTGGTTCAGTGTCTCTTTATGCCTCCTTTTGTCCTAACAGGGAAGTGACACAGCCCCATCCTCCCCAACCATCCTGGTCCCACCTGCAGCTAACATCCTCTCTTTTAGATGAGCTGCTCTGCCACTGTGTCCTGCCTAAGCTTCTCACCCTGTCTCCAGCTCTCCTACCCCAGCCTTTGTTGAAGAGCTCCTGGCAAAGGCAGTCTTTGCCCCATGGGATGAGGCTTCATGTGTCCGGGGCCCCGAAGTCTTCTGCTAGCAGCGCTGGGATGTCACCGCTCCTTCCTCACCCCTCCGCCTACTCCAGGAGGAGACAGAGCAGCCAACACTTGGTTATAGCTTCTGGCAGGCTCCAGCTAATCCTTTTGGAAGAGTTTCACCAGTCTCCTCTTCCCAAGCTCCTCGGGGGCTCTCCAGTTACTTCCCAAATACCTACATGCACTCGGCTGCAGAGCCAAACCCTCCAACCCTGGGACACCAGCTCGAGGTTGTCAGGACAACATAATCAGCCATCCAAGGCACAGGCGTTGCGCTACATCTCTCGTTCCATGATCTCATGCTATATTTTCCATACGGTCCCTGCCTCGTTCAGCAAACGTGTGGTTGCTCACTGTTTCCCATCTCCTCCTCGCGCTCTGTGTGCGGCCTCAGGGCCCTCCATGATCACATATTATTTTGAGCTTGTGTTGAGCACAGACTTGTTTCCTTGCAGTTGCTCTTGGGAAAGCACAGAGAAGCCCCAGGCTCCATGGATACCTCCCGTCACAGCCTCTCCTCTCCAAAGCAGATATTATTGCATGCATACCACAAGGAACAGAGGTAAGAGGAGAGCCAGAGCTGCTGGGGGCCAGCCAGTTTCAGAACACCAAAGCTCAGCTCTCCAGAGAACTAATCCTGGTCTGGGCTCTCTAAGAGTCCTAAATAAGACTGGTCAGAAAAGGGTCATTAGCTCTTCACCCCACTTGAAGCCACCAAGTTGATAAGGGCACTTCTTGCTGGGGTTCACCACCAGCTCCCCATCTCTGTGCCACAGGGTCTGCCTGCCTCCTGCCACGGATTTAACTCTGCCCTGAGACCATGATTCAATCCACCAAGCATCCCTCTGAATGAGCCCCCTGTTCTCGGGGTCATCAGAGGAGAAATCTGATCTCCTCTCTGAAGCAGAAGCTCAGAGGGCCGGAGGCGGTGGGAAGCTGCTGTTCTTCACCGAAAGTGCTGTCGGTATTTGATCACTTGGAGTGTTTTGACATGGTTTGCAGTTGGATACGCTCATCCTCAGCCTGTGAACTTATACACGTCAACCAGTAAGCACATGTCAGCCTCCACATCAGTGTCTAGGAGGTCTACGGCTGACAAGATAACCTTTTCGTGACCAACACATTGCCACTCAGAGGAACACAGACAAGAATTTAGTCTGATCTCCAACAAGATAAGAAGCTATTATTCCCCTTTTTACACCTGAAGAGGTTCTAACCCTTTTCTTGCCTTTCCATTGCAAGTCTTTACCATTTCATAAAGCTTTTTTTAAAATGAACTTTCCATGCAGATGATGAGCAGTGGAAGAAAAGACTTAGCAAACACAAGTCACAGATTTGGACAGCTGGTGTTACCTGGGATCTTGCTCACAGACCTACCATAAGGCGAAGGCAGTCATCCTCAGTGGTTTGAGCCCTATCATGTGTCACAAAACAAGCATTTTCTAATGATGGGTGACATTTTGTGCCCAGAAGAGCATCAGTGCAGATATCAGACATCTGGCAAATGATTTCACTCTGGAAAGGTGACAGAAGCAACCAAAGCTTTGGTCTTTTCCCACCAGAAAAGCTGCATTTGCTACCTCCCATATCCAGTTCCAGGGAAAGACCCTGCCTGTGGCTTCTCTGGGATTTGTGCCCTCTCCACCTCAGATGGGCAGAAAGACGACCCACTGATGTGGGTACAGAAGAAATTCTCCTGCAGGATCTTTTTGTATATAAGGTGGCTGCGCACTGGGGTTCACACGTGGGCCTCCTCACTGCCCCAAGCTCCTCTTTGCTAGGAAGCTGTCCGCTTTGGGGTCTCTTAGGGCCCACATCTCAGCTGGCAGGAGCCAGCACAACTCCACTGACTTCAGTTGAGCCAGGTCATTTTGAGCAAGGCAAGGACCCAACTCTTCAACTGGAGGTGGTTTTCCTACACACCATCTGCTACCAAGGTAAGATGCTTCCAGGAAGGTTGCTTGCTCCAGCTCCTATGTCCATGCACTACAAAGTCTCCCACAAACACAATCAAGATTTAAATCTCCAAGTGCAAACCCAGGCATTATTGGCCAGTGCCATTTTGAGTTTCACTCCAGTCTGCATCTGCCACAAGCTCCTGTACCATCCATTCACAAAGAGCAAGTTAATTAACATAATATCACTCAGAGCTAGCTCGTTCCTAGCTATCAGTATCATCTAATCAGTGTCCTCAACTGAAAAGTAATCTCTGACTTGATCTTTCCTTGGCCACCGAGCAATGCCTGAACAGAGGGGGCTTTGTTTTGAGTCACTGGAGACATGAAGGTCAGCCCCCAACCTTTTCCTGGCATTGCCTTTGCCTTGGAGAGCAAGGTAGAGCCTGTTTTCATACCAGGCCTTGTTCTTTTCTTCCTGGCTTTGACAAGAAGATATCATTTGTCCCAGCGAGTTGATCCCCAGGCCAAGAGTGGGCTCAGANACATCCAGCAATCCAGACAGCCTGACAAGAAGTCATCTGCCCTGCAGTGACTCCATCACCTGCAGAAGATAAGGCCCAGCCAGTTTCTACTTTGGCAGGATCCATCCACACCCTGAAATCAGGCACAAGAGAATATGAAATCCAGATGACAGGACGATCCACATCTGCTCCTGCATTGCACAATTGCAAGCTGGACTGGTGTTCGGGCTTGTGCCAAGCACACAGGCCAACTTGCAGAAGGAGGACAGGCTAAAGACCATGAATTCTGCTGATTTTACGAGACAAAGATCTGTCCCCTTCCACAATACTGATCCTTCCCCAGAATTATATACTATATATAATAATTTCATACACATAAACACACACATAGATTGAGATACTGTTATTATAGCATATCATTACATTTTTGAAAGATTTTAAAAGTAGGCAACCAGTCTGTATGACATGGGTTTTATGGGGGCTTTATTCTGGGGGAAGTAATTTGGTAAGTGTAAATTGATAGTTAGGCTGATGAAAAGCCAGCCTGATGTAGGTGAGTATTTTTCAAATAGGAGATAGCTGTGGGTGGGGAAGACAAGCTTTTTATCTTTAAACAATTTTTTTTTTTTTAATTTAAACATGATGTTTTAAGAAGCATCCAAGTGAGGGGAATTTTTTAAGGCAATTTTAATAACAACTACTGAAAGCATCCATTTTTCTATTGCAAGCCTGTGTGGTGTTAACCCAGCCATTACTTCCAGCTGGATCCTACACATCAGACTTGAGCTGGCTTCGTGGCTCACAGCAGCTCTTCCACACCACATATACTCCACCTCCCCCAGATCTGCCCCCTTTCCACAAGCAAAGCACGTGGTGAGATCCACCTCCAGCCCCCAGTGACTGTCAGCCTCGCCCCAGATCCCCTCTGCTCCACTAGCACCAGCCAGCATTTCTCCAAGACCACCAAGCCCAGCGACAGAGAAATCTCAAGCCATAATTTCCCCAGCCTGTCCACGCCAGGACAGACCCAACCCTTTTCCATGCTGCTGTGGAGCCCTCCTGTGCCAAAATCCCAAACTAAAAGAGAGGACTTTGCCTTTTCATGTCATCAACCCCAAAGGTGGATTTGGAGACAACCAGCTAAAAAATTATGTTTAGCCAACATTAAAAAAAATACCAGCACTTATAACAGGTATCAGCCCTGTGCTTTGTAAGAGCAAAGTACACACAAATACCACAGTATCTACAAAGAAATCCCTCAACACATAATTCTCTCTCTGAGAGAGCAAGGGCTTTAGAAACACGGCAAAATTTGCACGCAAACACCCACCCTGCTGTCCTTCACAAGATCATCTCAAATGAGGCCAGGCAGCTTCCTAGGGCATGTCTTCCCACCTCCTCCCAAACCCAGGCAACCTGTGAATGCTGCTTGTATAGGGTTTTACCCTCCCTCCTGCAACACCTTCACCTGGTGACTCACTAATTACATCCCAAATCAGCAAGCAGGCAGAGATGAGATGCTTCTACTGGAAGAGAAGACCTTGCAGCTCAATATAGCTTATTTAATTCTGCATGGAAAGCCTTCTCCTACTCGCTAGACACCTCTCCAGCCTTCTTTCTGTGCATTTTCAGTTCATGTTTGAGGCAATGGAGGCCAGATAAAGGCTCAGAGAGGTTTTGTAATCAAAATTTTGTTGTCGAGAGAAAATAGAGCCTGTGCAGTGACTAAAAATAAGTCTTCCTTTTGGGGTGCAAGGGGAAACACTCAGCTGCAGGACAACCAAGGACACAATCCCAATGCCCAGCACCCCATCCCAAGACATGACTGGGAGACTGGAACAAACTGGATGCTGCTGGGCTGGGGCTGCTGCAGGGTTTTGCAGCAGTTGCCATTCATAGGGTCAGCTGCCATGCTTTTCTGTGTGAAATAGAGCAAAACCCCACACCAACCCAAGAAATCCAGGCTGTTCCTAGGGAAATGCAACTTGCAAAATAAAAATCACAAGTTTTCTTCACACGGTCACACCACTTTAGAATATTTTTTTTCTGCAGGTTGGACTTGGAAAACACTTTATAGCACAGGAGCAGCAGAGCCGTGACTGATGAAGGGCAGGAAGGAGAACACTTTGTTTTGAACATCTCAGACAATGAGTTGTAGATCCCCATCCCCAATTTGGTGGCATCAGCACATACCCCTAGAACCTCTCCATGTCAGGGAACTATGATGAGAGCGACTCCTATTGGGAAATACCCACTCATATCTTTTAAGCAGTCCTAGCATGGAGCTGCCCACGGCCCTGCCATGGAGGGTTGGGGTTCATGGTGAAGTGATATAGTCCAGATGAGAGCACTTATGAGATAACCTGGCCTGCAGAAATGCCTCCCAGCCATGCTGTGCTCAGTGAGCTGAGATGGCAACCAGGGATGTGAAGGTACCAATGAGGTCTGCAGGACGTTTTAAGCCAAGAGCTCATGTGTTCAGGAAAAGGTTTTGCCAGCAACCTGGATGTTCTGGCTTCTCCAGCTCTCCTTCAATGCTAAGAACCTAGGAACACTCTGGGCAGGTGTAAACATGAAGAAGAGCTTTCTGGTAGTACAAACACACATGAGCCCATGCAGAGAGCTGGCGAACATGCAAAACACTTTTCTTTTTCTCTTTTTCCCCGTCCTTTCTACAAGATCCCTCCTTGTTGTAAAGAAGGTTACCTAGTGTCTGGCCCCCCTTTTTCTTTTGTCATTTTGGTTGGTAGTCATCTCTGCTGCATACAGATGTCTACACATTGGTTGTTCTCAGCTGAGCTAGTCCTACACAGTCCTTCTGTGCCTGGTGGAGAGACCCAGCAATACCCTCACTGCCACCTTGGGTGGGAGCCAGAGGTAAGTGTGTCACCTTCCAGATCCACCAATTTCTGTCCATTGGCCACAGAGAACCTTCAAGGGCCAGTTTAGTCCCAGACCAGAGAATATTTGATATCAAAAACCTAAGGGGCAGAAGCTTCCCCCATGATCTACTCTACCCAACACCTTGCTGACTTTGGAGAAGATTCAAACCCTTCCCTCTCCGAGTCAACGGGACACCCCACACAAGAAAAGACCAGGCTTTTTTTTTTTTCCAGAGATTTTTTTTGTCTTTTTAATTTCATCTCGGTACGCGATTTCTGACAGTGTGTCAGCATCTCCCGCCGGGTCAGCCATCTCCGGACCCCGTTACATTCAGTGTCAGATCGTACGGTGGTGGTGAGCCAGCATTTTGAGCCTCACAGCCACTTGCATGTCTTTACAGGTTGTCGCTTACATCATTTGTGAACAGCAGCACAAAAGGACACAACGCATGAAAACGAGAGGTGGGGATGAGGTGAGGGTCAGCTGAAGGCTCGACCCTAAGGAGAACTTTCCCCAGGTTCCCATGGCTCCTGCAAGGATGAACCCAAGCATGGTGTGGGAAATGCAGGGCTCTCCCTCCTTCCTCCTTCGCCTGAGGGGTAGTGATATGGGCTGCAGTGTTTTCCAGAGCCAGGAGAGCAGCTCGCACTGGTCTAGCACCCATATTTGCGGGTATGGGACGGGGTCGCTGGTGGAGGCAGGCTGGGTCCTGCCATGGGAAGGAGAGAGGTGATGCAGAGAAGCATGGCTGAGCCCCAATGGGCCAGGATGTCCACCTGCTCCAGCAGCGTCGTCCACCCTGCACTGACCTCCTGGACATGTGCAGTGGTGGGGACAGGGCCTGGCCACCGTGCTGTCCCCATCGAGCTGCTAGCAGAGGAGCAGGTCCCTGGAGCTAGCCCTGCTTTGGGTTTCAACTGCACCTCAAAACCAGTGCGGCAACCTGAGAGCACCAAAAATAACTAACCCCAAAACCCAAACCTATTGCCTGAAGTGAACTGATGTTCCTTCCCTGCCACTGGGCTTTTGCAACCTAAACATAACATTTATAAAAAGTAAATTATTTCATCTTATAACTTAAGTGCATTGAGTATTTCCTTAAATATGGTTCACGCTGAAAATAAAGTTACTTTTACTATACAGTAATTTCTGATAGACTTAGAAATAAACTTTGTTGATACAATCTGGTAGATGCGGCTGTGCGGCCCATCACCCACAGCCACGCAGCTCCGCACGCACCCACGTGCGAGCCCACACGCACACACATACACACACATACGGCCCCCTCCTCAGGGACGGGGACGATGTTAGGGGTTTCTAGCTTTCTACATTCGCATGGGAACATCTATTTCAAAAGGCCCCGTGTTTAAACAGCCAGCGCTCAAGCTGGTCGAGGGAACAGAGGGAAAACCCCGCAGGGAAATTTTCCCCGTGTTTCCCCAAAAGCCTTGTCAGCTTTTCAAATTTCAAAGCCCGGCTGATGCAGCGGGCTCCCCCCATGAAAATCAGCAGTTTGCCCTTCCCGCTGCTTGGACTGAAGATGGTGCAGAGGGGATACAGCACCGGGATGCTCCCGTGGGAAGGGTTTCCCCCTCCCCCTGCCGAAACGAGAAATTTGTTTCCCCGTTTGAAATTTGAAAACCCACCAGCCAGCTGCAAAAACCACTCCTGTCCCTAATCCTAGGCTCCTAAGAGAAACATGAAACTATGCAACCCATAACTTAACTCGCTCCTTGGGAATCCCAAGCTACAACGTATTGTTTGACAGCATCCCAGCATTTGTGGCTTCCCCCTCCCTCCCAACCCCAGGGGCTCTGCAGCCCCTCCTGAAGCAGCGCGGCGGCATCGGCTGCCCCGTGCCGGAGACCAGGCCATGTTCAGGAGGTGAAGTAGGAGTTCTGCATGGAGTAGAGGTGGTCGATGGGGTTCCCCACTCGTGCCTGGAGTGGCCCCGCATCCGCCGTGGCGAGGAAGCAGTCGCCCAGGTTGCTCAGTGAGGTATCATCGCTATCCAAGTCGTGGAAGAGGGGCTCAGCACCTTTGGAAGCAGGGAAGGAGTAGAAAGGCTTCAGAGCCTGCTTTCTCATCTGGCACCTTGGCAATGCCCGGTACCCCCAGCTTTTGCAGTGTGAGGATTTAGGGAAGAGGGGACTGCTGTCTTCCCAGAAATCGCGCCATCCCTCATGCATGCCCTCACCAGACAGCCCCCCCCGCCCTGGCCCAGCATCCCTTCAACAGAGAGAATCACAGAATCACAGAATCACAGGAAGGGACCTCTGGAGATCATCTAGGCCAACCCCCTGCCAGAGCAGGGTCACCCAGAGCAGGTGGCACAGGAACGCATCCAGGCGGGTTTGGAATGTCTCCAGAGACGGAGACTCCACCACCTCTCTGGGCAGCCTGTGCCAGGCCTCTGCCACCCTCACAGGAAAGAAGTTCCTCCTCATGGTGAGATGGAACTTCCTATGGTCAAGTTTGTGCCCGTTGTCTCTTGTCCTGTCGCTGGGCACCACTGAAAAGAGCCTGGCCCCATCCTCCTGACACCCACCCTTGCAGTATTTATAAGCATGGATAAGATCCCCCCTCAGTTGTCTTTTTTCCAGACTGAAGAGACCCAAATCCCTCAGCCTTTCTTCATGAGAGAGACGTTTCAGTCCCCTGATCATCTTTGCTGTCCCCTCTCCAGCAGTTCCCTGTCCTTCTTGAACTGGGGAGCCCGGAACTGGACACAGTGCTCCAAGGCAAGAGGCAAACCCCGGAGCCTTACCGTAGGGGTGCATGTGGTCTCCGGGCATCTGTGGGGGGGTGAGCCCTTGCCGGAAGGGGTCGGATCCGTAGACGCTTTGCTCCATGCCCAGCAGCTGCTGAGGCGGGGGTAGAGCGGTGTAGGGGTTCAGCATCCCCTCCAGCCCCGTGCTGCCACCACTGTTCGTCTGGGCTGGAAGATAAGAGCAAGCCATTGGCACAGCCGGGCTACTGCCTTTATGGGGGCGCCCAGCTCCCTTGGGAAGCCTGGAGAGGACTGGGAAATGGGGAGACCCCGGGTGCGAGGGGGCTACCTGTGCTCAGGCGCTGTGTGTTTTGCTGATCCTGCTGCTGCTGCTGCTGCCTCCTGGCAAGCTTCTTCATCTGGGCAAGGAGAAGGGGAAAAAATGGGATCAAATCATCCCCCAGCCAGAGCAAGGAGGGAGGGGAGCCCTGGCACCAGGCACTGGTGGTGGGCTACCCCTGCACACCCACCTTTGCTCGCTGGTTCTGGAACCAGACCTGCACCACACGGACGCTCAGCCCCGTCTCGGCCGCCAGCGTCTCCCGCACCTTGGAGAGAGGAATGACAGCGGTGTCTCAGCCCCTGCAGCTTTTCGGGAGTACTTTAGGAGGATACAGAGCATCCAGGACATCCCTGGGGGCTGGAGGCGGCTGAGCATGGACCCTTCTCCCCATACCTTCCTGCACGGCTTGGAGGAGACCTCAAACGATGCCTTGAATGCCCTCCGCTGCTGTGTGGTTAGGATTGTCCGGGGCCTCTTGGGCCGCTTGTGATCCTTCCCTTCCTCGGCACCCTTCCCCGAGGCTTGGCCCAGTTTGCAGATGCTGTCCTCATTGTCACTTTTGCCTAAGGGAGGGGGAAAAAAACCAACCGGTCCTTCACAGACAATAGGCCACGCACATCGTCTTCCAGCATGTCCAAAATAACCTGGGAGATGTAAAACAAGCTGGTGGGGATCTTCTTGTGAATGTGTGTGAGGAGCTGAGGTTTGGGGCTGGCTGACCCATGGCAGCTCAGACAGGGCGAGAGCTGCTGTGGCTCATAGTTTGGGGTGGCTCAGCCAGCAGACATCCTTTTTAGTTCTTCTTTTCCCCAACTGTCTGAGCAGCTGCAATGCGAAACCCTGGGACACCTGATTTTCCCCCCAACAGACCCAAATCCCTGCCTGCTCCACAAGGGATTTCCTGCCAGACCACAGCTAGAGACACATCTGGACAGAGACAGGCAGGTCACATCCACAAGAGGAACAGCAGATGTTGAGGACCGCTGTGCTCCTGGGGCTGTCCCCCAGCCCGGCCCGGGACCAGGCACTTGGTCCCTCTGCCCAGACAGCCCAGGCTGGGGCAGGTCAGGTGAAGGGTGAGCAGAGATGCTCAGAGAGGGCAACACATAGCCAAGACCTCACAGACCCCTCCGGATTTGCCCTACCTTGGAGGTCCACTCCATTTAGAACACAGAGTTTCAACCACAAATATAAGGGGCACGTTTTTGCCTATATTTCCCCCCTTCTGAGGAGTTTTAAGTCTCCCTGGGTAGAAGTCCAGGTTGCTTCAAGTTCAACTCCCCCGGGTCCTTGCTGCAACGTGCTGCTCCATTGCGTTCCCAGGCACTGGTGTGTATCTCCTTGCTGCTCTCCACCATGCGGGGCCATGGGGCCTTTGGGCAGGAGCTGCTCCGAGAAAGCAGGCAGCGCTGCCCTGCCTCTTCCCAGCCCTCCTCATTTACCGCTCCGCCACCGTGTCCATGACCTTGCCTGCATGAGAGGGCTGTAAATGCAGGTTTGACAGCACAGGTCCTTCCCTCTCACGAGCCGTAAATCACTTACAGCCTTTTCCAGAAAGCTCCTCCGCCATCCTTTTGGGAATTGATAACGGAGCTGAGGTGCTGGTTTGATGCAGACGCAGACTGCAAGGCTCTGCTTGGTGCAAGTCCCATCATGGGGCTGCCGTGTCTCCAAGAGATGGGGATGCACCAGCAGGGTGTGAGCCTGGCCCAGAGCAATTCATGGCTAAAGCAGGTCAGGTCGTACCCCATGGCAAGAGCTAATCATGGATCACACAAAGCAGGTTAAGATCACAAGAGCAGCCCAGTTGGAAGATGGGGAAAGACAGGAGATCAGGGCGAGGGGAGGCAATGTTTCCTGCACATGAGCAAGGATGCTCTTGGGTACCAGCTACCTCTTCCTTCCATGCTGCTGGGCTCTCTCCTAGGCTCACCAGCCACTATAGAGACCTTCCCTGTAGTGAGGGCTGGGGGACAGAGAGATGTCCACACTGGTGGTCCCCAAAACAGCCTGGGGCTGGGTGCTGGCCCCCAGGAGACAGTACCTTGCTGCTGCCACTCGCCCACAGCACATCCATGGCACACCACCAGCAGCAATGGCAGCGGGAAAGACAAACTGCTGTTTTCTTGCATGTCCCAGTGCAAGAGACAGATCTGAGAGCCCCAGTGCTGGGGATGCCCAGGGCGGGGAGTATCTGATGGCTAATGGGGCTGAGCAGCGGCTGCTGCCGCCTCCCCTCCCAGTGCCAGCACAAGCAGGGTCTCTGCTTCGCCGAGCTGCCTGCTTTCCTGAGAAAGTTTAATTGTGATGGAAGAGATTTTTTATGAATACTGGGGGGAGGAATGTCAACCGATGGGGACATTTCAGTGCCTGAACCCCTCTGCACCTTAACACGAGGTGAGCACCCGAATCCCCCCTGGTCCAGGAAGAGCAGAACCCAGTAGGGGGGAGCCAGAGGCTCATGGACTCTATCAAGCAAATGATGCTCAAAACCCACACCAAGGGGGAAAGCCATACTCCCAGCAGCTCCCCCTCCCCTTCCCAAGACCTGCCCCCCAACACCTGCTCCCCAAATCCCTCCCAGAGTCAAAGGGAAAGAAGGAAAAGCGAAGCCGGATTTGGCAGGGTATTACTTTTAATTAACTCTCCCTTTCAAGCCTTTCCCCACCAAGGAGTTGGGGGGGGAGAAATTAATGAGTGTCTGGGGCTGCCCCTGATGTCACCTGGGAAGGGGCCGGGGCGATGGATATTGTGCAGCGTGCCCTTGGTCCGACCCGCCGAGCCCGCATCCCGCCGCCGGGGCCAGGACATTCCTCGCTCGGGAGGATTTAGGGAGAGGAGAAATGTTAGGACGCTTTTAATTGGAAAGCGGGGTCCTCTTTCAGAGGGGCTTGTTTACTTAGGCTGGGCGGCGGAGGCTCGGGGGAGGCAGTAATTGAAGCGGGGGCTTGGGAGATTACAGACAACATATGGCTCGCTTTTTATCTGCGCTTTCTCATAAAGTGGCCTTTGGTGCACGGCAGCCTGGGGGGAGGGAGGGCAGGGGGCTTCAAAGCAGCAAAAAAGGGACTGGGGAGAGGTTGGACCTGCACATCACATATTGCTGGTGAAGGGCATCCGGGACCTGTGCTGGAGCGGGGACACCCCTCTGCATCCCCCGGCGTGGCGGTGGGGACCCCAGGGGGGATGTGGCAGGACGGGGCAAGGCCACACCACGATGAGCATCTGCACGGGGTGCGCAACTGGGCTGGTCCCCGCTGTGTTGCCATCCCCAGAGCCATGCG
The DNA here is from genome assembly GCA_013396915.1 of Stercorarius parasiticus. Classification (NCBI taxonomy): domain Eukaryota; kingdom Metazoa; phylum Chordata; class Aves; order Charadriiformes; family Stercorariidae; genus Stercorarius; species Stercorarius parasiticus. Next base: position 488,646 of record VWZL01000732.1, on the reverse strand, counting down.
CCATCCCAAGACAAACTGTTGGTGGCCACCAAAACCAGGCAGGGACAGCAGTCAGGCTCAGCTTACGGGGTCTGCGGGGAGATGGCAAGGGCCGGGACCCCTCAGGCAGGGGGTGCCAGGGGGTGCCGGGGGTTTCGGGTTGGGTTTCTGACCAGCCTAGGGGTTGTTGTGCCCTTTTAATCCCACACTGGCCCTTCACATCCCTCGGGTCTCAGCCGGAGTTTCCACCGAAATAAGCATTTCCCATCGAGGTTTTTGCTAGTCAAATCTCTCGGTTTGGCTGGAGCCCCTGGCAGTGGGGTTGGACCATGGGACGATGAGTCGCTGGGGAGGAAAAGCTCCCCAACCTTTCCCACACTGCCCTTTTCCCCCACTAGGAATAAACCCAAAACATTGTGGGACCAGAGGCCAATTCACTTAATTTCCCCGCATGGCATGTCCTCATTGGTTCCTATTTTAACTGAAAGAGTTTGCACATCCCATAAGGGAAGAATAATAATTCTTCAATCAATTAAGGACTTTCCCAGGGCTAAGGCAACAGCCAGCGCCAGTGTGCCGGATCCTGCTGCTTTCCTGCCTCTCCAGCTCCTCCAGTGTTGGACCCCCACTCCCTGGCTCCCTTCAGCCACCGCCTCCCATGGCCTCGCTCTTTATTTTTTAAATATCATCACTGTTACTTGGGGAGGGAGAATATTCTCTTTCGAGCAAGCGGGAATTGCAGAGATGGGCTCTCGCTGCTGAGGAGCACAATATTAAAGAGAAACACAGGCTTTGGGTAATTTTTTTCTCCATCCCCACCAAAACTACCCCCGTCCCTCCATACACCTTCCCCCAGCGGCAGCGTCGCCTGTGCCTGGTGCTGAGCGCCGGGCTTTGCCATGTCTGTGACCTGCCCTGCTTCACACCTTTAACACCCCCCTCCTAAACAGGCTCGTAATGCTGATTTTTATTTTTGTTTTAAATTCTGATGGTGTTATCACAAGGATTTCTGCTAGCAGATCATTTCCACCCCTCCGGCCACCGTTGCTGGGTTCTCTTACTAAATTTGTCTGCCTGGAAAACATTCCGATTTGATTTGCATCTACTGTAGATAAACATTGTAATGCTGATCTGATGCCACCCAACCCGGCACTGACACCCTGGCTGGAGCAGGGTGCCAGCCCCCTGCCCACTTCCAGCCGCAGTGACACCTCTCCTGAACCCCCTCTTGGCTCCGTGGTGTCCCCGCAGTGTCCCCACACCTGGTCTGCAGTCTGGCTCTGGCCATCGACTGCCTGGGAAGCTGCTGGGGACAGAAGATTTTGCAGGCCCCCTGCCTCCAGCTCATGCTTTAGCTCTGTGCCTCGGTTTCCCCTCAGTATTCCAAAGGGTGGCTACAGCAGAAGCCTCTCACTTCTTGCACTCAGCCTTTCCAGAGCCCCAGGCAGGGACAGTGAGGCACAAGGGAGGGACACAGAAGGTTTAGCCCAGGGTAGTCAGTGGGATGCTTGGGACCATGAATTTTTTTTAGGAATAAAATTCTCCTTTGCAGTATATTTATACCGGGGCAGTCCCTTTATTTCGCTGGGGCAGGGAGGTGGGAGATGTCACCTTTGGCACCTAGGGAGGCTGTATGCCCCTGGGGACGGGGTGCTGGTATCCTGCACAGTCCAGGAGCACAAACCCTTACAGAATCAAGCCTAATGAGATGGGATGGTCCCCAGAGCATCCTCCAGCCCTGCAGCCCCTCCACTGCCGAGCTCCCCGCTCCCCAAGGTGGGAGAGACTCTGGATGGAGGATGCAGCAGTGCTCATAGAGCTTTTCCCTTCGGTCCATGGGGCAGAGGTTGAGGGCAGCGAGCCCAAACCTCTCCTCCAGACACCACCGCGCTCGCAGGGGCCTCGGGGCGGGACCAGCCAGGGAGACGCCGGGCGCGGGCGGCCCCTTACCAGAATCCGACAGAGCCGGGCTCACCAAGCTCAGCAGCTCCCGTTCCTTCTCGTAGTCGCCCTTACAGAGGAGCTGCCCCTCCTTCAGCACAAACTCGTCTCCCTTCTGCAGGCGCCGCTCGCAGACACAGCAGCAGAAGCAGCGCAGGTGGTAGACGCTCTTCTGGGCACGCATCACCAGCTCGCTGGGCGCGATGGCCTCCAGGCACCCGGAGCACTTCACCGCGAAGAGCCTGGGGGAGCAAGATGAGACCCTGCTGGGACACCCGGCGGCACCGTGTCTGCACCCGGTGGGTGGCGTGGCGTTGGGGACAAGGGATGGGACACCCGTGGTAGGGAGACGGGCATCAGCACAGGACCACTGTGTCACCCTGGTGGTGCTTTGAGTGCAGTGAGGGGCTAGGCACGTCAGTGCTGGCACCCCACGGTGACACAGCAGGTGCTGCAAGCTTGTCGTGTGCCAATGGGGCATGCTGCCTTTGGGTCAACTTTAGCATTTTTGGTCGACCTCTTACTAGGTGCTTACCGTGAATGCAGTCAAAGGATGAAAAACCCAACGTCCAGATGCTTCAGGTGAAAAGCAAACAGTCCAGCCACCACCACCACAAGACAGGGGGCATAGCACATCTACATGGGTTTTATCAAGCCAACCCTACATGTCCACCTGCCTCCAGCTCATGCCTAGACGTGAGGAGACGCTGGAAATGGCAAGGGGGCCAACAAGCTCTTCCATGCCTCTCAACAAGCACCTGCAGAAAGCATACGCGCTGTCAGTCACCCACCAACCACCCAATGCCTCTGGCTTCGGTCACTGGAACAGCCCCGTTCCTGCTTGCAAACACATCAGGAATGTCTAATATATCATAAAAATCCCCATAGCAGCAAGTTTTGGGTTAAGGCCGGTGGCAGACTCGAGACTTGATGTGTCAAAAGGAAAAGAAAAAGCTCAGCTTGTTCCTTGACATTGATGTGACAGTGTTTGAGGCATCCCCAATTGTGCAGTTCCCAGGTTTCAACACACTGGCTTTATATTTAAAAGCCAATAATAATAACAGCCATAACACTTTAGGTTGAAACAGAGCTTTTCTTTCTCCGACTTTAAATGTCTTTACCGAGAAGCTCAGTAGCATGATCAATGATCTACAGTTGGGGAAACTGAGGCGAGCAGAGCAGAGGCGGCAGCATCAGTGTTGGCTTGAGAGGATTTGGAGGCACCTGGAGCTAAACCCTTGGCTGGATGTTTTAAGTGAATGGGATGTTTCCCCCAGTAGAGATGTCAGAAGGTACCAAAGCAGAACCTCTTTGCCACCCCCAGACATGTGTGGTTTTGGCTTGGGCCCCATAAAGAAAAAAAATCACTGTTTACCCAGCCCCGTCGTAAATATCTGTGGGAACTGGACATTATTATTCCCCTGTCTTGATGACTTTGGCCCAGAATGAGAAGTCAGAAGTCATCACGCATCCTGCAGAGGTTATCTCCGCGCACCGCCCATGTCCCAGCGCGGGGATGCCCCGGGGACCCGTGTGGGGAGCGCTGCATCCAGCCCTCCACCGGCCCCAGATGGCTCCCACCTCCATGGTCCCCATCCCATGTGTCATCCCCGGGGGAGGCCTGCAGGGGGGTCAGGGGGCTGCAGGGCTGGGGAGGGGAAGGGCAGCCCTGCAGCCACGCGCGGGCTTTCAACCCTTCCTTTTTTTTATTTTTGTTTTTTGGCTAACACGTAGGAAATGAAATGTGCTGAGTCAGCCCCATTCCAACAAGGAGAGGAACAGATGTACGCAAAACCCTTGCAGCAAAACCCTCAGCAAATGGGGAAAAAAACTCAAAAAGGTTCTGTGATGAGCTTGATAGCCCATAAAACAAGGAGACGGAGGGGGGAGGCAAAGCAAAGCACATGCATGTCTTCATGCCTCAGAGGCAGCTCCCAAGATGAAGGCGCCCATGACGCCAGGGATGCTGCTGCACAAAAGCTCCCCAGCAGCAAGGGGCGCGTGTCCTCCCGCAGCCCACGCGCAGCCTCTGCCCCCGTGAAATCCCCACTGGGCTTCGCTTCACCTTTTCATTTCACCCCTTGAGTCGCCCAACAGCCCATAAACAAGAGGGTTGGCTGCACGAACTGCCGGAGGCAGGGGAAAAGGCAGGCTCCAACGCAGATTGGTCGCATCTGTGCCCCTCTCATCGGAGCCCAGCACTTGCCCATGTGGAGCCAGCGAGCCCCGGGCAAGGCAGAACATCCCACTGGTGCAGGAGCAAGAGGATAATGCCTGCCTTCCCACGCCAACGGGCAGGGTCGGCCACCGAGCATCACCTCCCTCCCACGGGTGAGCAGTGAGCTCTGGAGGCAAACAGCTGCCTGCCAGATGCGCACACGCAGCTGGCAAGGGTGCCAGGGCACACGGCCACCCTCCAGCAGTCCCCACCAGCCCCAATCTAGGTGTCAAGGGCTCGAAGGGTTCGGAATGGGGCCCCCAAAATGTTCCCCGCTTTATTGGCATCAGCTCCCTCCCACCTTGGGGTGCTCCCACAGATGCTTCATGCCGGCACGTGGGCTATGCCCACTCCTTCCCAAGTTTTCCCAAAACGGTGGTGGCGAGCACGGTGATGTGCATCACTCCCCCCATGCCAAGCAAATCCTGAGTGCCTCAGCAAATCGTAGCATCCCGCAAGAAGCAGGAAAGGGGCGTTATACAGCTTTTGTAAAACACTATTGTCGCTACAGAAAGGGGAAAATCATCACATAAAAGGTGGGAGTTAGGGAGTTTATAATTCCAGATAATGCTGTTAGTGGCTTTTATTTTTGCTCATTCAACTTCAATTTCCCAGGTTTACATATGACCGTCTGTCTCTAAGATACATGTATTTCCAACATCCCTGTGACTGCCCTGGGAGGAGAAGGATGTATATTCCCCTGAAAGCATCCCTTCTGAAGGGTCATTTTTTTTCTTGTTCCAGCTCTGAGAAGCACAGGCTTGTGCTAATATTTCTGTAGTCATTTCGTCTTTAATTATGTCTCTTTTGTGTCAAAGTGGAGGCAATTTGTATTCATCTGGTAACACATTCTCATCCTGTTTAAATGAAGTTTAAGCCCTACCTGTTGGGATTACAAACTGCTCTCAGTAATAAAATATTGATAAGCTATTATGTTACTGCTATCTAATCTTTATGAATGAATGTGCCCCAAAATCTCTATTTCCAGGGCACTGATTAGAGAGCCATAAACCTTTGCCAATTAGGCACAACCGCACCAACAAAGCGATGGATGTTTCCAAGCCCAAAGCGTGTTGCAGAACGTGAAGGTGTGAGATTCACATTAGGCTGCCTAATATTAGACACTTAAAGCCACACTTAGGTCGCTGAATAAATGACTTTATTTCCAAACTGCTGGGTCCCCAATAGCTCCCACTGAGGGATGTGCAACAGACCAGGCATCTTTCACCGCCCAGTGCAGGGCTCCCCCATCCCTGGGCAACGTGAGATGCCAAGAAATCCCCATAAAACATCCACCACAGTATGAACCCATAAAGAGCTGCTTATAAACCCACAATGAACCCAGACCTAAGGCACTAAAATGTCACGGACACAAAAAAAGCAGCCTGCCACAGGTAGTAATGGAGAGAGAGCAAAGGGCATCGCCGGTGTCCCAGATCCCTACGGCCCTGGACCAGCCCTGGACACTACCAACTCCTCTGCAGGGACTGGGGAGGAAGAGCATGCACAGATAATCCCCTGTATGGATAACCCCCGGCATGGATAACCCCCCACACAGATAACCCCCCACATGGATAACCCCACACATGGACAATCCCACCCAGGAATAACCCCACATAGGGGTAGCTCCGTATAGGATAACTCCAGCATGGATAACTCCTGCATGGATAACACCACTGGTCAGTCTGTGATGGGGTTGAAAGAAAATTTTGTTCCTGCACCAGATCTAGGAATTAATTTAACATTTTTGCCTGAGGAAGACACACCAGCCTGGATCCAGAGGTGTTTTCCTCCACCCCTGAGATCTCCAGCTCTGTGCCCGGCTCCTTCCTGCTGCAAGCAGCAGGCTGCAGAGCAAACGCCATCTTTTCTCCCCTCGCTACTTCTTTGTGCCTCCCTGCAGCTACGAAGGGGACTTGGAGATTACATTTCCCTACAGGAGGATGCGCAGAAGAGAAGGATGGGCTCTGCCCAGGGACTTCAACAGGTTTAAAACCAAGAACAAATCACCAACACTTAAATTGCAACGGGAGCGCCTTCATCTCTGCCATCCTAGGGATGCTGCAGGCTTTGGTTCTCAGTAGATTTTTTTTTTTCACAGAATCGCAGAATGGTTTGGGTTGGAAGGGACCTTAAATATCATCTCGTTCCAACCCCCCTGCCCTGGGCAGGGACACCTCCCACTAGACCAGGCTGCTCAAAGCCCCATCCAGCCTGGCCTTGAACGCCTCCAGGGATGGGGCATCCACAATTTCCCTGGGCAACCTGTTCCAGTGTCTCACCACCCTCACAGGAAAGAATTTTTTCCTGATATCCATTTTTCCTTCCATAGCCTGGGGTTCAAAAGTGATGTAAGGCCTGTCCGGCAGCCTTTGGGTTTGTCCAACCACAGATGAAGCTGGCAGGCAGAGGGCACCGGAGGGGATGACCCGCTCGGCACCGCGACGCTCAGTGGAAACCCAGCCTGCCATGGGCCACTCAGTAAAAGCCCCAGCAAAGCGCTGACAGTGACTATTTGTAAATAAAACCAAGCCCCCCCAACTTAGGAAGAACTGGAATGAAAATACGGCGATGCAAGCAATTTTTACCACAATGTTAAAATTTTCCTGTATTGATTAATCTGCATTAAAATGTTTGGGTTTTTTTTTTAATTTAGGTTCCTTTTGAAATGACAATCTGCGGTTTTGAAACAGAAAGGTGGTGGTGGTGGTGGCGGGTTTCAAGAAAATCTTGAAACAAAATATTTTGCTGTTTCCAAAAGTGCAACGTTTCTGCTGGAAGACCCCCAAGCCAGCCAGACGGCGTTACAGACATCCCCCCCTTCCCCCTGGCACACAGTCCCACTTCTCCGGGCAATTCCTCTTCCTTGAAAAAGCCACCCCAGACCTCCACTTTGGGGTTTCCCACCCGCACAGCGTCACTGAAACCTAGAAATTTCGACACGTGGCCGAAGCCACCGCTGGGGCGGCGCATCCCAATGTCCCTTCCCACACCAATGGAGGGGGAACGCTGCGGGCAGCCCCGGGTTCCCATGGGAGCCACCACCCCCTCTTTCTCCCTTTATTTTGAGGTGACAGGCTGAAAGGGGCCGTGATTGACGGGCGCTTCCCGGCTGCTGACTGTCTGCGTGCGCCGCATACAAACACAGCCCTTCAGAGCCTCCCCGGGATGGGGAAGGGGGTGGGGGGCGGCGGGTCAGGGATGCTGATATTAAATACTGATGGACAAATCTCAAATTCCACGCGGAGCCTTGGTTCACGCAGCGGGTAAGGCAATGGCGGAGGGATGCTTTCCTGGCCCAGGGATGCGGTGAGAGGGGCAGGGGCAGCCCCCGAGTGACCCCCGGGCTCCTGGCCGAGGGCTGGGGCTGGCACCGTTGGCACTGGTCCCTACGCAGCAGTGCAGGCAGCTGCCCTGCTCGCCTCCCTCCAGCAGACACATCCGCAGGGATGCCGGGTTTTCCAGCACCTCGGTGCAGAGACCCGACCAACTCGTCTCGCCGTGGCCCCAGGAGGAGACTGAGTAGACCCCCAGCTGACCCATCAGAGGTGCGGGGAGCTCCAGCCCGGCTACGCTCCCAGCCATCCCCAACCGACAGCTCTCTGGAGGGCAAAGACGCAATCCTCCCCTGGAGCCGTGATCTTGGCATGGGGACAAGCTGATGGCCACTCACGATGCGAGAGGTGCAGGAAGAGGCTGGTGGCGGGTGCCGGTCATGAGCCACGGGGAGTGAGGATGCCGGATTGAGTTGTCTTGGCACCAGGTCATCTTCTCACTCTCTGTCACTTCTCGGAAGCGGGGACAGCAGCACCAGGTCATTGACAGGCTGGCAGTGGAAAAATGCCAGTTGCTGTCAAGCCTGCACCCATGGCTTGGGAACGAGTCGCTGTCTTGCTGGGCTTATGTCACCCTGTCCCCTCCTCCAGCCCTCATGGGGCAAAAGGTTGAGGCATAGGGCATGGATCATGGCTGAGAAGGAAGGGGGATGGATGCACCCCTCAACGTGGTGCCTGCAAGGGCATCCCTCAGCCGCAGTGATGGGGGAACCACACGGACCCTCGTCCCCAGCAGGAGGGGTGCCGAGGCCATGGGAGCGACTAGGAAAGGGCTGCATCCACCACAGCGCTGCAGAGAGCAGGCTGGCACACCCTTGGGATGAGGAGAGCATTTTGGAGAGCAACCCGGCCCCAACAATCCCTGGGAACCTCCAAAGCCACCCCAGGTCTCCAGACTCCCAGGCTGTGGGAGGAAAGCACCCACGGCCACCCTCGCCTTCCCTCCCGGCGCACCCTAAGCCCTCATGGAGCTCTCCGGTGGGACAGAGGCGGGATGTTTTCCCCGGGGCTCTTCTCCTGACCCTTCCCCGGCTCCCGGCTCCCTCCCCCCGAAGCGGACAAGTGTTCGCTTTACTGCCTGGCAACGGGGCCGGGGCTAAGCTTGCTAAAATATGAGTGTTTTTTGGCTGGAGTACCAGAAGGCTGCAGTCCTACAGAGAGAAAAAAATTGAGCACTCCATGCCATGGCTCCAGAAAGGGGGAGAATTAGGTTTCACACCGAGCAGGCTGGACCATGGCATTCTTTAGTTAATGCTTAACAAACGCCCAAACAAAAGCAGCCAACTTCGCTGCATGTTTGTAAAATGTATTCTCAGCAGATTCGGGTTTATTGGAGAATTCGCTCGCTTTGCAGCAAGTGGCGTTTTCCTTTTTTTTTTTTTTTTTTTTAATTTCCCTTCTCCTCCCTCCCCCTACCCCTGGCTCAAGCCCTCCTCATTCCTGCTGCCTGAATGCGTCTTCCGATGCTTCAAGGGGACATGGCAACCAGGCTGAAACAGGTTTATTTCATCCCAGGGGCTGATGCAAACTCGCCTCCAGTGCCCCAGGGTGCACACTCTCCCCAGGGTCCAGCTGAGCTGCTGCCAGCAACCGGGGACAGGGAGTCCAAAAAGTGAACCCTTGGCCTCTTGCAAATCCAGCCCTGAGCGGTTGGCCGGTGGCTGTGTTCTCTGAGAGGCTGGGGAAAGCGAGGAAGGGAGGTGAAGCCTGAGAGTCCTGCTTTTCACCTTTCCTCACCCAACCCAGCTCCCCCAAGGTCCAAACCCAGTGGATCTATCCCACCCAGCATCCCGCTCTGCCACGCATCCCAGCCCTGTGCACCTCCCGGCCTCGGAGAGCCCGTTACAGTGCTGGATGCCAACAAGCACAGCTTGCTTTTCAGAGCCACCGTCAGGGACAGCTGGGGCACAGAGGAGGGGGACAGCCCCGTCCAGGGACTGCAGAGGCTTTGGAGGGGTTAAACTGCGGGGGTCCATGCATGGGCATCCTGCAGGAGCATCCCTAAATGAGCTCCTGCCCTGATGCTCACTGGCAGCATCCATGTCCCCTCCAGGTGCCTGGTGCCATGGCAGAGGACAGCGGTGACAAGGGAGTGCTGGGCAGGTGGCGGCAAAGGGGAAAGGGGGGCAGCAGAGGAGGAGGGGGTTGGCACTGGGCTGTTTAACCGAAAATGGTCACTTAACACCCCCCGGACCCTCCAGGGACGCTGCCGGGACACGCGGGGGCACTGCTAGAATGATAGGGTTAAATAAACAGACAAACGAAGCCTTCCAAGCAAACAGCCGCTGCCAAAATACGGCAGCAACCCTCAAGCCTTCTCTGCACCAAAATTAAAGGTCAAGCAAGTGCGCGGCTTCTCAGGCCGCTTTAAGTTACTCCATTTCTGATCAAGGACATACTAATAAGACTCTCACCAAGACGGTCCTACAGGAGCTGATGGCTCTGGGTCCCTTCCAGGCCCTCATAGAATCTCATAAAAATCCTCTGCTGACTTCAGGAGTGGCCAGAAAGTGACCTCCTGGGGCAAGGCCAGAAGAACAAGACCAAAACGCTGATTTTCCTCCCTGTTTCCCCAAAGGTTGCTTCTTTTTAAGGCCCCCCCTGCCATAACAGCCTGTAGCATCGGGCAGGGAGCTGGTCCCATCACAGCACCGATCGAGCACCTGATTTTGGGCACAGGAAGGACACAGGTAGGGGGGACAGAGGCGCACACAACACTCCATCCAAGCCCAAACACCATCTCAATGGAGACAACCCAAGGATCGACACCATCCAGCCCACGGCACGGCAGTTCTGCATCCCAGCCGATGCATCTCCCACCAAGCAGAATTTCGAGCAGCGGCCCCCCACCCCCTCCATGCCCCCAAGAAAACAAGGATAATTGAAAAACCACAATATCACTAGTCAAATTTAATATTGAGAGTGAGTGAGCGGGAGCCAGAGGTCAGAATTAATTACACCCCACCATATTTCAGCACACTGCCGCGGCTCCGTGTCCTTTCCTTGGGGAGCGGTGCTTCCACAGAGAGGTCGACAGACATTATTAGAAAGGACTGATTTAAACGTACCCCCAGGAGCTTTTCAGCTTGTCTCTTCAGAGCCTTTGTTTGTACCGAGATTAATGGGGAAGCAAATGATGGAAAAGCAAAGTCACCAGGAGCGAGAGGATGTGCCATCGCCACCGCTGCCGCCACCACCCCAATTTGGCCGGCATTTTAAGCGGGGGCAGGAATAACTGGGAGAGAAGGAAACGCTGTTTGTGTCTTTCATCTGGTGGATAAAATGTGATGATCTTGAAATTTTTTTTTTTTTTT
>VWZL01000732.1:461023-477842 GCA_013396915.1 Stercorarius parasiticus | reverse complement strand
AACAGAAATCCTGGCTAAAAAAAACCCTGCGGGCTGGTTTTCCTACCCCCTCGGGGATTTTACACCCCCGCTGGTTTTTCAATATGCTGTACCACTCTGGGGGAAGGAGCAGTTTTCATTCTGTTCCAGCTTAGGGTACCCCCTCTTGCAAGTCATCACATCTGCCTCTGAATTTTTTTGTAAACCTCCTGTGATGGAAAATGAAAATAGAAACAAACCCCCAAATTAAAACTTTTTGATTTTCCATTCTGAATTTCAAAAGGGGGGNGAAAAGAAAAGAAAAGAAAAGAAAAGAAAAGAAAAGAAAAGAAAAGAAAAGAAAAGAAAAGAAAAGAAAAGAAAAGAAAAGAAAAGAAAAGAAAAGAAAAGAAAAGAAAAGAAAAGAAAAGAAAAGAAAAGAAAAGAAAAGAAAAGAAAAGAAAAGAAAAGAAAAGAAAAGAAAAGAAAAGAAAAGAAAAGAAAAGAAAAGAAAAGAAAAGAAAAGAAAAGAAAAGAAAAGAAAAGAAAAGAAAAGAAAAGAAAAGAAAAGAAAAGAAAAGAAAAGAAAAGAAAAGAAAAGAAAAAGCATCCAGATCAAGTGCAGAAGTTGTGAAATCTCCTTCCATGGGGACAGCCAGCACTCAGCTGGTCTCATCCCTGAGCAACCTGATCCAGCGCCCAAGCCAGCCCCGCTCCCAGCAGAGGAAGGGCTGGGGACCTCCAGTGATGCCATAAATGTACATCCACCTCATACCAATGAGTTCAAAAAGGGATCAGCCAAATCCAAGGGACCGAGTCCACCCCCAGCCTGGTCCCACAGGTCCGACCTCATGCTCAGGACGACCCAAATCCCCAGCTGCCCAGGGCAGCACAGGCTCCCCTGGCTTTTGCAGGGCTTTCCCGGAGCATCACCATCAACGGCAGTGCAGGTGGATGTACCTTGGGTCCAGCCCCAGTGCTGGGGCTCCTGGCTACTCTCAAGTCTCCTAGGCTACTATCAAGTCTCATCTTTTCCTTTATTAAACAGAAAACCCAGGTTTCCCCCCCAAGGGCTCCCTGAGCATCCGGGACCGCGGGAGCTGCCGTTTCCCGGGCGTTTAAAATTCACGGGGCGTTCGTGCCGACGTGCCAACGCGGCAAACTCTCATTAGGAGGCGACCAATATCCTGTCGAGCTTCCCAGCGCTCCGGCGGCTATAAAAATCGCTCGGCTGTACAAAAGCTAAACAGAGTAAACTAAGTCGGACACAGAGACCAGCTGCTTCAGCCCGGCTCGGCAAACAGAGTTCTGCGGGAGCAAACTGGGCGCTGCCGACGGGGAGATATCAGTCTCCCGGCGGGGTTATTTCTCGCCTTATCTTTTATTTCCATGTGCCCCAGCTCCCCCTCACGCGGGGTTTTGCATAAATATCATCTGCGTGGGTTGTCAAGTTGTTGGGATGGGGTTTTGTGGGGTTTTTTTTGGTTTGGTTTTTTTTTTTCAATAGCATTTCCACAATGGGAAGCAGCTGTTGTGGTTAACAGGCTGCTCCGGAGCAAAAGCTGCGCTGCGCATCGAGATATCTCAAAAGAGGCATCCTTCATTCATAGCTCCGTGCACTAGAGAGCACTATAACATGTGTTTCGATGAAGTTTGTTAACTACTCAGCTAAACAAGCGCGCTGGAAATGCCAGAGGAATATGCTCTGGAATGAATGGAAATATTCATTTAAAAAGACGTTAAATTTAAGCCATCTTTCCCCACCCCCCCTGCTCCCCGCTCCGCTGAGCTCATGTTGCAGCTCTCTTCTAGCGTGTGCTCTCGGGCTGGGGTTTCGGGAGAACCACAGAATCACAGATTGGCTNAGTCGTCTTTTTTCCAGACTGAAGAGACCCAAATGCCTCAGCCTTTCTTCATGAGAGAGACGTTTCAGTCCCCTGATCATCTTGGTAGCCCTTTGCTGTCCCCTCTCCAGCAGTTCCCTGTCCTTCTCGAACCAGGGAGCCCAGAACTGGACACAGCACTCCACAAACAAATGCTTGGGGTGCATTTTGCGACCTCAACGGCACCCAAGCCAGGGTGTGACAGCAGACGATGGCATGCCAGGGGGGCTTCTCATGCCATCGGTGGCCCAGGGACACGTTGGCAGAGGCAGCCCGGCAATGGGCAGCGGGCAGTGATCCCATGATCCCGGCCAGCGACCTGCTTCCAAATGACATCTCATGTGCGGGGAAGCAGAGATGCTCTGCCTTTTGTGGGTCTGAGCATCAGCTCCCCGGAGGTACTGAGCATCCTAGAGGAGCTCAGTCTCTTAAGCAGGGATAAAACCTCAGGAAAAAATTGATTATCAAGTGTTTAAAATTCACTTGCTTCTCTAGAGCTCTTTCCTCTTCAGTCTGGGTAAGTCTGGGAGGGAAACCTACATTTTTAGCCAACATTCTCTTGAAAATTCAGTATTACACCGGCGCAAATCCAAACCTCTTTTTGATTTGTATGGATTTCTTTTTGATTTCAAGGTGGCTTCGGTAGCCATGAACGCCCCGCAAAAAGGCTCTAATTGATGCCAATAAACGAGACATAGTCTCAGATCCTGATGTCAATTAGAGGGATCAGTATCCGTCATGGGGGGAAGATGCTCAGAAGGCTCCAAATAGGCCTAAAGACGCTCAGCGCTGGAGCTGGTTAGGAGTTTTCCCATAAAATCATTTCCCTTCCTTCTACTTGCTCTGTTTTTTATATATGTATATGTACACACATATATGTACATACATTACGTTTTTTTTCCGAAAAATCTTTGTTTTCCAGAGAGGTTTGTCAAGTCAGACATGAGCCCCAGCTCTGCTTCAAGTCACTTGGGTACCCAAGGGCTGTGCCCAGGGATGCTGAGCAACCTGGAAAAGAGGGACCCCAGCGCTCTGCTCCCGCTTGGCAAAAGCCCTGGCTGGGCCCCATCTCACCACTCCCGACCCAAAACATTTTTCTGGAGTTTTTCTGATCTGAAAAAAACCCTGTTTCCTGTGCTACTGCTGGGCTCGTGCCACGGTCACCGTTGTAGGGGCCGGTGCCCAGCTTGCCGGGCTACCCGAGACAGGTCCCAGCGCTGCTGAGGCACCGGGATGAGCTTTTGATGGATTAGATGGTAAAAGCAAACACGCTTTCTCTAGGAAACGGGTTCCTGCTCGGGGTTATCACAGCGTTGGGGGCAGCAGCCCTTCCCAGCAGCCTCCTGCGGCTGGCGAGGCAGGATATTACTTTGTTGCTTATTCATTTTATTGCTTCTCCTTTCTAAATATTTGCTTGGCAGGGAAAGGATTCCCTTTACACAGTATCTGTTTTTACAGGTCAATTGAATTTCTGGCGTGCTCAATCCCTCTTTCCCTCCGATCGCATTTGCAAAACAAATATTGATTGTACCAATTAGCTGCGAAACCCTCACGGAAGATGGCTCAACGCCTTCAGCTGGGAGAAGTCTCTCCTGGCCCCAAAACGTGTGCTAGTAGACGGAGCCGGTGGGACGGGAGCCCACGGAGCGGCAATGTCAGGGCAGGGCTCTGCAAACCCCCAGCAGGGGCCTCTGGAACACAACAGGAAAAATGATGCTGCTAACCCTTCCAGCTAGAAGGGGTATTCAGCAACATCTTTGAAGGGTATTTAATTAAAGCTGGGGTGTCCCCTCACACCTAAGACAAGTGTAAACTACCCTGTGCCTATTGTTCACTCTGGAACCTAATGACTGCAATCAAGGGAGACCACAAATGCCACCAACAGCAATAACAAATGTATCCAGGTAGTAGGTTAGATTCATTAACTCTCAAAGACACCTATCCCCAGCAGAAGTCTTATTTCTTCTTGCAAAATCATATCCTTTAAATTTAAAAAAAAAAAAAAAAAGGAAGTTTTCCCCCAAAAATGTCTTCCGGGTTTGCCTGTGCAGCGCTGGGCCTTCCTGAGCTGCCTCACCAAAAGCAAGGGGCATGTCCAACCTGAGCACCACGTCACACTTTTTCACGCTGATTTCATTGCTCTGGGTTTTATTTGTGGTTTCCTTGGGAGGTTTCATCCAAAATCATCACTGACACAGGGAGAAAGGAAAGACATCTCGGCGGAAAAAAAAGTCAGCGTTAAAAACTTGCTGTGGTTTGCTCTGATGCAGCCTAAGTAACTTTTAAAAGAAGGAATGAGAACACTGAATCACATGGAGGTGCGAGTCGTGGTGGGGATCCTTCACCCCACACATGGAGAGCTGCACCAGCCCTTGGTGGGCAGCTGCTGGGACGAGGGTCCCCGGCAACGGCTGGGAGGGCGATGCCAGCTCTGGTGTCACTGCGGCAGGAGCTGTGACACAGCCCTGCAGCTCGCAACCTGCCGGATCGCCACTGACGAAGCATTCGGAGCACACTGTTAAAAGTGTCCCGCCCGTGTCAAAAGTCACAGCCCAAGGCAAAGGCGCGGGGGGGGGCGGCAAGGTGGGGGCTGCTGGATTAGTCACGGAGGCAGGGGTCCCCATCTGCAGCCAGCTGGGGCCGGGACCTGGACTTCCCTGCTGCAATAGTGCAGGAGAGATGCTGGGCATGGCTAGCGACCGGTCCATCCCAGAGAGGACTCCCAGGCTGATGGGGATGCCCAGCCTGGGAAAAGCCTCTTTATCCAGCTCTCAACCTCAAAATGATGCTGCAAATCCCAGAAAGCAGACAGCCCACAGCCCCCCCACCTAGGGAAGGTGGATTGCCCAGCACAGCCCAGGAGTCGCCCAGCATCCGAGATGGGCCCAAAATATGAGATTCTTTTTTTTCCCCCAAAATATGGGATTCTTTTTTTCCCCCCACGTTTCCCTGAATCGCAGCCGGGGGAATTCAGGTTCCCCCCCTGCAGCTCTGGTGGAAAACGAGACAAGAAAACAGAGCGGTCGCCCTCCCATAGCCAGACCCAGGGCACAGGGGCTGGTACCCACAGGGGCATCGCGTCCCCCCTGCAAGCTGAGCTAAAGGCAGGATGGAGATGTCGATATACAAGATGTTGACATATAAGATATCAATATATAAGCTGGTCCCATCCAATGACAGCATGCACACATCCAGCGTCCCGGGGCGGAGGGTGGGAAGCAGATGCCTGGTTAGAGAAAGGAGGGACCAGCCATGAACTGCTCACGGCTTGGATGAGGATGAAGCTGTTTGGCTCTATGCTCTGGGCTCGGGCCCATCTCTCCGGTTTAAAGCAGTTGAACGGAGCCCAAAGGTTCATTAAGTTGGTCTGCCGGGAGCAGGTTCCGCCGCCAGGACATTTCATCCCATCATGAAGTCGACGTTTCTCTTTGCAGCGGCGAGGGATTTGGGGCAAGTGAGAGGAGGCAGCCCCCGCGGCTGGGGCAGCACCGCCAGCTCCCAGCGTTTCAACTGAAATGGGTGACAGCGGGTGCTGCAGGCCCCGTGCCCACAGCCTGGGACTGGGGAAGAATCCCCACCTTTTCACTATTTCCCTATTTTCTCCTCTCATTTTAAACTGATCTCCCTGGGCTGCATCAGGGACGAACAGGGACGAGTCCCACGAGCTCAAAAATGCACAGGCAAAGGGGAAGAGCCCAGTCTTTATCCTCCATTCATTTCAAATGACATGATGGGAAAACCAAGGTCAGGAATATTAGTTTATTTTGCCAGGCTGTGTCCTGGACACGCAGGGCAGAGGCAGCCTGAGCCCCGCTCCCTCCCGTCAAGCAACACGCACGTCCATTCCCTCCTAGCGACATCCCTAAGAAGACGTCACCGTGCCACCTCCCAGCCTTTGCTGAACCCTCTAAAGGTCAGCACCGAAGGCATGTCCACCACATATGGTTATTAGTTCTCTGTGGGTCCGTCCATCCCTCCACTACAGCTGGGTGAACAATTCACAGTGCATAAATTTATCTAGCAGACCTCAGCCCACGTGCTGTTTGCTAACAGTCTGTAGAGAGGCTATATTTTATCCCTTTGGGTTTCTTGGCCAGCGTTCAAGCTCCTGACCCTGATTTATTCGCAATCGGTCAAGAGCCACATTTCATCTCTCGTAGGCCACGTCTGCACAGAGCTATTCAAAGCACGTGGCTTGACGTCCCGCAGCAGCGCCGGGGTATCTTGCCATAAGCTGGTCCCAGTTCTTTGCACAGCACCTCCAAAAGGTAACTGGGGCCGGGGGGGGAATTTGTGTTCAAAAATAGGCTCTGCGGGGGCAAACTTTGCCTGATGAGAGCAGCGTGGCCGGAACAAACCACACCTCTTCTGCGCACGAAGGCGATGAGAGCTCCAGATGCCGGCCAACGCTGGCTCGCCGCCTGTCCTCATCCCATCTCACCATCTCTTTGCCCACCTCTCTGCCTATTTATAGTCATGGAATACCTTTGCACGACGCCTGAGCAGCCAGAGGGTTGAGTGTATAGGCGGGATGGCAAATGCCACTCTTTAACTTTCCAAAGTCCTTTTCCTTCTGCCTCCTGATGGGGCTGGCATGGAGAGCAAGGCAGGCACCCTGCCTTTGAGATGAGACCTTGGGACCAGCCAGAAAATGCCTGCTAGAGCTACACCCATCGCCAACCTGGCCCTGGGGGGTTCATAAACCACCTTACGCTGCGTCTCAGCGAGTCTCTACAAGGGGAGCAATACGCTCACGCAGACGCGAGCATCCCTCTGCAAAGATAAAATAATCAAGACGGGAGAGGTACAGAGCCATCGGCAGGATTCAGAGAAAAAGAGTGACGTGAAGGATCAGGGTTTAGTATCAGCCCTACTTGACATCTTCATCGGCAATTGCAATTACGGACTAATTAGCATGTTAATAACATTAGCAGGAGATAATAAACTGGAGAGAATGGAACGGAGCAAAACAAGCTGAAGGGGACCCTGGAGAGATCGAAAAAAAATTAACAAAGGAAAAACGCAGCTTCTGCAGTCCAGGGGAAACGCATCTGGAGCAGATGCTGTGGTGGGAAGAGGAAGGCGGGAGCAGGGAAGCGGCTCGTGTCAGGAGTGGGGTGCCAGGCAGGCAAAGGAAGCCAGCCCACCGGCTCCCCTGCAGACCTGGTCACGGGTCTTGCCCATGAGCAGCTCAGCCTGAAAGGTTTCATCAGAAGAACTGGAGAAGGACCAGCATTGCACACCGGCGATCCGCAGGGCATTCTGGTGGGATGGGGTAGTGCCTTGTAGGAAAAAAGAACATCCCAGGTAGAACTGTTAAATGCAACTCAGCTTCCCCTGGAGCTGTTTCCCCCTGCCTGGGCTCAGGAAGCCCCATCACACAAACATCTCCCCTCTGAGCGGCGGCTGTGTGCCCGGTTCCCAGGCGGATTGGCCACATACGGGAAGGGGAGGGGTGGCAGAGGGCTGCCACCTTCACCCCAGCCAGACAAGGCAGACACAGCTACCAGCTGTGTTCACACTACTAGAGGAGCCCCCCATTCCCAAGCTGTACATGGAAGCAATTCCTCCTCTGCAGAGCCTCACGCTGCTGCCTTTACTTGCAACGTGCTGCGTATTGACAAGCTCAAAGTGCTGGATGCCCCCGTCCTCCGGTCAGGCCAAAGCCCACCCATGTCTCCTCCATCACACCAGCCCCTGGACTGCCTGGTGAAACCTGCACCAGCGCTGTCTTATAGGACACGGGGTGAGGGGTGGTCTCCGAGGGTGGGACACCTTCAGCGGTCCTCGCCCTGCTATCACTGATAGTCTACACTTGATAATAAGTCAGATAGAGTTGTTTTCTTGTAAGAAAATCCTATAATAACTCAAACGACCAAAATGGGGTAACCTGAGTGCCTTTCTTATGGGGATCCTGATGGACCTGCACCTCCAGGATTGCAAGGAAAGGGCTGGGCTTGTTAAAAGCACTCTTCATCCTGAGACACAACTGCTCCTTAGCCTCTCAGCTGGAGCCCTATACCCCCAAACCCTGGTGCCCTCCGTCTGGGCATCCGTGGGAGTCGCTATCTCCTCTCCCAGTGCCCAATAATTCAGGCGGACCAAGCAGGACCTGAGTCATTGCCACTTGACCCCATCACCTGGGGGCAAGAAAAGTCACGCTGGCCACATCATGGCATCTCCTTC
Organism: Stercorarius parasiticus; assembly: GCA_013396915.1. Taxonomy (NCBI): domain Eukaryota; kingdom Metazoa; phylum Chordata; class Aves; order Charadriiformes; family Stercorariidae; genus Stercorarius; species Stercorarius parasiticus. The sequence goes on along the minus strand of VWZL01000732.1, from coordinate 469,815 downwards.
CAAATGGCTGCTGCCCTCTCCGATGTCTGAGCACCCCAGCCCTTCCCAGGACAACCAATTCAAGCGAAACCCAGATTTCTAACCCGCCAGGACCAGTGCTACAGCGTGTACGAGCTCCGGAGGCTCCGGGCTGTGCAGCCGCCCAGCATCAGGAAGGGGCAGGAGTTTTATCACCCAAAGGGGGATTAAAGCGGTTCCTGATGCACAAGTATCCGGAGGCAGGCAGGGAGGAGGGGAGATGCTTTCCCGTGATTTGTGGGCTGTTCTTGGGCTGTCCTTGCTGCCAGGTCTTGGGCAATTTGATGACTTTTGTTGCAAACTGGAAGAACAGGAGACATATGTGAAGGAGGAAACTCGCATTCCTCTCGTCTAAGAAATCCCTTCTCACTTTCCCCCAAATCGCACATACACCCAACCTCAGCCTCTCCGGGCTGGCTTGGACACCGGCTCTCCTCCCACACCCAGATGACCTACTCGTCCAGAAATGGCCAAGGCCCGCAGCCGGGGCGTTATCCTCTCCTCCTCTCTTTCCCTGCCCGCCTCCTGCCTCCACAGCCCTGCTGGCAGCTAGGGCAGGCGGGGGGACCCTTCAACATCCGGAGAGGGGGAAAACTCCGGATAAAAACAGCCTTTCCCAGCAGTATCAGCGAGAAAGGGACTCCGAGCCTCCAAAACTCGCCCTGGTCCCTCCACAAGCTGCATCCCGAGCACCTCCACACCTCCTCTTCCAGAGATGTCCCTGGTGGCTTGCAAACATGGATGTTGTATTTCTCTGCTCCTGTTTCCCAGAAAAAAAATCCACACCAGATGCTCCCTGCCTCTGGGAACGGTCGTCCCTAAAGCCGGGTGGGATGTGACCCACTGGGCAGGGGCGGTGGACACGGTGACAGATGGAGCACACTCGGCCACTGTGCCTTGATTTCTACAGCATCTCCACTCCCTCAGGTGCCTCCACTGTCCCTGGAAGTCCTCTGCGGGATGCAGAGGTGGGAAAGGACTTGCACAAAGCCAAAACACAGCAGCAATGTCACCCCGGGCCACGAGGCCATGTATTCGCAGGCAGAAAGCCAAAGCCTGCCCAAGAGCCTGCGCCTGCTCAAGTCCATTGTGAAAGCCTATGGGGAAGGAGGAAAACCATCAGGAGGAAAACCATCTGAGCATGAAGCGAGTCCAAATCAAAGCAACATGGAGCCCCTGGTTAGGGAATCAACTACTGAGCAAGTCTCCCTGCTTACTTCCACAGTGTGTTACTACTGAAACCTAACGATGTCACCTGCCAACCCACTGAACACCTCCCAGGGCGGTATTCAATAAGACAAAGAGTGACCAGCATGTCACCAACATGGAAAGGTGCCTCCAAGCCACCTCCTGAAGAGGGAGAAAGCAGGGGACTCACTTCTAGTGCACAGGGCAAAGCAGCCTCCCCATCCTTGGGGCCATCACAAGGTACTTCCCACCTCTACCTACACATCACCAGAAATCACCTACAAGGCTGAGTAAAACTCACCTCCAGAAGAATATTCCCAGTCCCCCAGGGCTGGCCGTGCCACTCTGGGGAGTTTCTCACTGGTGAAAAGGTGAAGCCGAGACCTCACGTGAAAACTGCGGGGAGAAACCCGGCAGCACTGGGTTAAGCAAGACCCTGCAATCTGGCCGTGGGGTGTTCGCCTGTGCAATCTCGGCTTTGCAACGGGTTCGAAGGTCCATTAAACAAAGCGAGACAGAAAATTGGACGCCGGCGCCTGCTCTGTGGAGCAAGAGCCGCCCTACTCCAAGCCCATCTCACCAGGGCCTCCTGAATTTCTGTTCCTCCCTTTCTAAAGGAGAATAAAGACAAACCCCAAGCTCAGACACAGATCAAGCACAACCTCACACTTACTGGGGAATGACCAGCACTGGAGTGAGCAGTAGGAATGAAGCACAGTCCTCGCACGGACCTTTCTGCTCCCATTTCCACACCCAGCTGGATTTAGGGCTTCTCAGCTGGGGTGGGACCCTTCTGGGTAAGAGGAGAAAAGGCTCCGGGGTGGATCCTGCCATTTCCTATTCCAGGAAGGCCAGAGCCTCTTTGAACTCTGTCCTTCTGCTGGAGAGAGTGAAATCTGGAGATGCAAAAACACACAGCCCAACAGAATCACAGAATCACAGAATGGCCGGGGTTGGAAGGGACCTCTGGAGATCATCTAGGCCAACCCCCTGCCAGAGGGGTCACCCAGAGCAGGTGGCACAGGAACGCGTCCAGGCGGGTTTGGAACGTCTCCAGAGACGGAGACTCCACCACCTCTCTGGGCAGCCTGTGCCAGGCCTCTGCCACCCTCACAGGAAAGAAGTTCCTCCTCATGGTGAGATGGAACTTCCTATGGTCAAGTTTGTGCCCGTTGTCTCTTGTCCTGTCGCTGGGAGCCACTGAAAAGAGCCTGGCCCCATCCTCCTGGCAATCGCCCTTTCAGTATTTATAAGCACGGATAAGATCCCCCCTCAGTTGTCTTTTTTCCAGACTGAAGAGACCCAAATCCCTCAGCCTTTCTTCATAGGAGAGGTGTTCCAGTCCCCTCATCATCTTGGTAGCCCTTTGCTGTCCCCTCTCCAGCAGTTCCCTGTTCTTCTCAAACCAGGGAGCCCAAAACTGGACACAGTACTCCAGATGCAGCCTCATCAAGGCAGAGTAGAGGGGGAGGATGACCTCCCTCGACCTGATGGCCACACTCTTCTTGATGCACTCCAGGATGCCCTTGGCCTTCTTGGCCACAAGGGCACATTGCTGGCTCATGGTCATCCTGTTGTCCACCAGGACTCCCAGGTCTCTTTCCACAGAGCAGCAACACGCTAATCCAGATTTACGCTTTCCCCCCTGTCAAGCACAGCCATCCTGAAAATACCACTGACCCATGCATGTGCCAGGTGGTTCCACAACAGTCGGACAAACCAGGAGTGACCTGCTATGCCAACACCAACGGGCAGCTGAGTATCAGCCACCAGATTTCATCTTTTAAGCACCAGCGCCTTGCCCCAGGCAGCCAGCGAGACTATTATTAGGGCTGGAGGCAGCCTGGCCGCTGACTGCTTTCCCTGCAAGCACTGCCCCATGAAAGGATGCACAATTCCCACCGCGGTACCCTTCATTGCATAGATATTGGATTTGGGAAATACTTTTCTGCCGCAGGCAAAACACTTCCCCCCCGCCCCCCCCATGCCTGCCCTTTCAAACAAGAACAGTTTAACACTCTTTGCCAAGCTGTTCCCCAGCTTTTTGTGGCAGGCACCATCTCCAAACATCTAGGGAAAACCCAACACGTGCCCCAGATGGTAAAAAGCAGATCTGTCACCCTACAGCTCGCCCAACCCCATGCCTCCAGCGTGGGGGGAGCCCGAGGAAGAGCAAACCAGCGGAGATAGTAAGCAAATGAAAGGCACTGCTGGAGTGGGGAGGCAGCAAACAGCCCCACGCGCCAGCATCTCCCTGTGAAATAGTTCAGCAGCCCCATCCACGGGCTGGAGAATTGGCAAGGAGGGGCTGGGGCCCCCGAGAAACCTGCTGACAGCTTTCGGACAGCCCATGGCAGGAGCGGAAAGTGGGATACATACATCAGGGCAGATTGTGAAAGCACAACAGGACACCAACTTCCCTGCTATCACGGCTAAAAGTCCTCCTGAATCATAGACTCATAGGATAGTTCAGGTTGGAAGGGACCTTAAAGATCATCCAGTTCCAACCCCCTGCCATGGGCAGGGACACCTCCCACTAGACCAGGCTGCTCAAAGCCCCATCCAGCCTGGCCTTGCACACCTCCAGGGATGGGGCAGCCACAACTTCTCTGGGGAACCTGTTCCAGTGCCTCACCACCCTCACAGGAAAGAATTTCTTCCCGATATCCAATCTAAATCTACCCTCTTTCAGTTTCAAACTGTTACCCCTTGTCCTATCATTACTCTCCCTGATAAAGAGTCCCTCCCCATCCTTCCTGTAGCCCCCTTTAGGGACTGGAAGGCTGCTATAAGGTCTCCTCGGAGCCTTCTCCAGGCTGAACACCCCCAACTCTCTCAGCCTGTCCTCACAGCAGAGGTGCTCCAGCCCTCCGATCATCCTCGTGGCCCTCCGCTGGACCTGTTCCAACAGGTCCATGTCCTTCTTGTGCTGAGGACTCCAGAGCTGGACGCAGTACTCCAGGTGGGGTCTCATGAGAGCAGAGTAGAGGGGCAGAATCACCCCCCTCGACCTGCTGTCCATACTTCTTTTGATGCAGCCCAGGATGTGGTTGGCTTTCTGGGCTGCAAGCGTGCATTGCCTGCTCAGGTTGAGCTTCTCGTCCATCATGACCCCCAAGTCCTTCTCCTTAGGGATGCTCTCAAGCCATTCTCTGCCCAACCTGTATTTGTGAAGCATCCCCCTGAGCTGGGGTGAGCTCAGTGGAGGCACAGGACTGCCCAGGACACCCACACCAAAGCTGCAAGGCTCCTGGGAGCTACTGCAATGGGTGCTGGATGCAACGGGCACCTTCCACCCAGTGCGAACAGCCCCGTCCTGGGCTGCTCCTCCAGGAACCGCTGCAGCTTTACAACACACCTTTGGATGTAACAGGACCCTGTTTTGCTCCCTAACATCGCTCGTTATTACAGCATGTAAAACAAACCCTTTGATAATCTGGGTTTCCAGGTTATAAACTCCCACATCGGTCTCTGGGATAAGGACGCGCGGGGGCCTCGCCTCACCACGCTATGTTTCTAATGATCTCAAGATCCTCAATGGGGAATCGTGCCCAGTTTCTGCAAACTATTATCTAATCTAATTCTCTCCATCCCATTACTTAGGGATTTACAACACACAACCTCCCCTGAAATGGTTTCTGGTAAATTCTTTGAAAGCTCTTCTGGTCCTCACATCATCGTCAGGGTTAGCCCCGCATTAACGGCAAAGCATTTATGCGCTGGGTAACTCGTTCCCTGGCAAGCGAGTTTGTTTATGCTTTTTAAATTCAGGAAGCAATTAATAGCTGCCACAAAAGCAACATGCTTCTCTTGGGTGAGGGCCATAAAGACCTGACTTGCCTTAGGGAATTCAGATGCCTCCATCTCAGTAGACACCTTCCATGAGCATGGTGGTCGCAAAGTAAATGCTAATGCTGGATAACTGATGCGAGGAAATCTTCACACACTTGCTAAGCTGGAGAGCCATGACTCCGGCTTCCCAAGCCAGCTCGAGGTGACCGTTTCAGGAAACAGCACTGCCAACATCAAGAAGTCAAACGAACACAAGACCTGAGCATCTTTCAGCTTTCCCTATAGCTAGAAAGCTGGAAGTGCTCCCTACTTCACGGAATCCCCTGACTCTGGGACCTCTAGCTTTAAAAACTGAAAAGCCACAGATAATGCTGTGGATGAAGCCAGACTCCCAGCAGAATCTGGAGATCTGATGGGGCATCCCATAGAAAGCTGGAAAACCCCAGTCCCTGGAGCTCAGCATCCTCTGCTCAGACCAGAAACCCCAGTCCCCAGCGCCAGCATCCTCTGCTCACGCTGAAAACCCAGTCCCCAGAGCCCAACATCCTCCATTCACACCAGAAACCCCAGTCCCCAGTGCCAGCAACCTCCGCTTGCACTGAAAACCCGGTCCCCAGAGCCCAACATCCTCCATTCACACCAAAAAACCCAGTCCCTAGAGCCCAGCAACCTCCGCTCGCGCAGAACAACTGCAACACCTGGAAAGCGGAGGCAGAAGCATCCACCCCACGGTGCTTCCTCCTTCCCAACCAGCACAGGCACCTCTCAGGGAGAGAGGATCCACTCGCTGCTTCCCACTAAAAACATCAGCCGGCTGCGGAGCTCCCCGGGTTTTAGGAGACCAGTTCCCTTTCCACACTGGCCCCCTCACAGCCATCAGAAAGCAATGATTTCCAGGCATACCCCTCTGCGCTAGACTTCAACCAGCTGCAGACAGGCCCGTGCATATCCTCTTCCTAATCCTTCATGCACGATCCCTAGACAGTCCCTGGCTTTTATTATTTTCTGGCAGGAGAGAGCGCCGCGTTAACCCCCCTGCGCAGGCTGCAGCCTGAGCATCTCTCAGCACATCCCAACCTGGGACCAAATCATAAATGAAACATTTGCGTAACAGAACTGGCGAGGGCCGATTGCCTATTAATACTTTAAACCCCCGCTAATTCTTATTTAACGAGCTGTCCGAAAAGTCCCTTCTAATTGCTTGATACAGTGATGGGCCTAAAACATTTATTTATTGATAAAGATCACGGGAGGCTCTTCCCATGGGGATGGCCGTGCTTTCCTATGAGGAAGGCAGTGGCAAGTGGCAGCATTGCTGTGATGGTTGTCCATCGAGACAAGAACCCTGAGCTCCTCACCTCTGTCAGCAAACCCATCCCTGCACAGCAGTTCTCCTCAGGGATACATGATGAAGTCCTTACTGGGAGATATTTTAAGGCAGGGAGAGCAAGGGAATATTGTCTACGCGCATGCTGGAAGCTCCTGTCCTTAGCATGATGCTGTAAAACTCACAGAGGATGGAGCCACACCTGATGCACAGGCTCTGGCTAAGGAATGGCAGTTTCCAGAGGTGGAGACAGCACGTGAGAAACCCTCACGGGGTTGCAGGACAGATGCAGGGAGGGTTTGCATCCCAGAGCCGTGCTGATCCCAGGAGCACACCCTGCAAGGGGAGATCCCAAGATGCAGGTTGCAGCCTCACCGGCTGGGAGCAAAATGGCCTCCTCCTCGTAGCCGGAGCTCCCGCGGAGGCTCCCAGGAGGGAGCAGAGCCCCATGAGATGGCTCAGTGGCCAGGCAAGGCTGCAGCCAGGAGCTGCCCCTCTGGCCCTGAGTTCCGCATTGACCTTGAAACGCAGGGCGGGCGGCTGCCATCGCTGGCATCATATGATCCGTTACAAAACACGGCGGGCTCTACTTAGAGGTTACACGCCGCAGGACAAATTTAACACCCGAGAGCGTTCCCGATCCCACTGGAAGAATTCCTGGCAGGGGCTCAGTAATCGCCCACTACTGTAAGTGGCCAAGTGCCATCGCATCAGTTCGGCTCCAGACACACGAGGACCTTGTTCCTTATTTCTGACGGGAGAGATGCTTCGGCCAACGGATGACACCATGCAAGACAATGAATCCCCCAGCAGCAGGCGCGCCTTGAAGCAGAGTGTAAAGGCAATCTGGGAAAGATGCTGTTCCCAAAAGCCTTCACTTGTTTGAGAAAGGTATTTAAGGGCTGCAATTAAAAAGTTGCATTGAAGGTAGCCTGACTGTGCGGGTAGGAGGTTCATGAAGAGATCCTTGGGGAGAATGATGCTCTGGTGGACATCATAAGAACAAGCAGATGGAACGGAGGCATCCGCAAAGGATGCCCAGTCCACAGAGGCCAATGTCTGGGGACTTCCCAGCCCAGCCATGAGAAAGAAAGACTCAAAGCCAGGAGAAATTTTCCCTGCTGCCATCAAACTGGCCGTACACAACTTCTTCCAGAGCCACGCTGGCTATTTTCAGAGGTGGAGCGGGCGGATGCTGCTCTGAAGCAGAGCCCGGGAAAGGCGCAGGGCCTCTCCCAGCAGCGGATCTGGTCCCAGCTCAGCAGCGAGCCAGACCCTGCCGCTCCCTCCTCCTCCTCTCCTTCCCTTTCCTCTCGACCGGCCCCAGCCCCGCGTTTCTGGAGCGGCAAGAGTCAGGTCTGCCGATGCTGCTGAGGGGCCCTGAGCCAGCTCTGGCTATAACCTCGGGATGAAAACATCAGCTCTGAAACACAGCAACAGGAAAAACAGACAGGCGGACACGTGTGCATGCATGAGGACTCCCGTAATCAGAAGAGCTCCCATGTTAGCAGCGAGGTTTGTGATAACGGGCGATTTGGAGTACCTGCTTTGATCTGCAGGCTCTGATTGCAGGGAAGGGGGAATGCTGGGCTTGGTTAGGGTGGGCTCACAGTGAGGGGGATAGACGGCATTTCCTTACAGCCCCTGTGAAGACAAACCCAGGACCTGCTTCTCCCAGTCCGGTTTGCCCTCCAGTCCACACCAAGAGCCCAGCACTGTCCCAGCCAGGATGCTTATGGGAGAAGAGGAGCATTGCAGGTGAGGATGCTCAGAGGGGACCGCCCCGGGTCGGGCTGCAGGTGCCCCCAGCACCTGATGCTAAGAAAAGACCACGTCGAGAGCGCCAGCGTGGAGGCGATGGAGCCGGGTCAGAGCAGCGACAAGATGACAGAAAACATCATCGGGCCAGCGGCTATTTTTATTAGCAAGGACCAACACTTAATACTCTCCTATCTCCCACAAAATGTCACTTGAGCTCCGGCAGAAAGTTTACACCGCTTGCAGACAAGGGCTGAAACCTGAGCACGTAATCCCTGCTCCAGTCAAAAGTTTTAGTGGGATTCACAGCGTCTGGACGGGGGAAGATGAGAAAAAAAACCCTTTCCCCTGAGAAATGATGACGAGACAGGCAGGTCCCCTCCTGGCACTGTGTCCCTCTGCAGGTTCCCCCTCCACATCTGCAGGACACGAGGGACCTTGCAAGCTTTGGGACTATGGTATGGTCTCCCCACAAGCTCAACTGGACTTTAGCTAACCTAAAGGGGTCTTCAAAAGAGGGGGGAATGGGGGAAGCGAGACGTTCACCACCCTGCTCGCTAATCGCCATAGCCTCCGGGGAGACGAAGGGCCGAGAGGAGCCGGGTGGGTTGGGCAGAGCCTGCAGGAGGGCTCTGCAGCACGTCAGGGCAGGGTACCCCATCGAGACGCCACTGCCACCCCTCTTGGCAATTCCCCCCTCGCCACCGAG
>VWZL01000732.1:353659-447957 GCA_013396915.1 Stercorarius parasiticus | reverse complement strand
CGGAGGATCCCGCTGCTCTGGCTGCCCCCGCGCAGGCTGGTGGGTCGGGGAGGGAGGGAGGCGGGGCGGGCGGCCGGTGGGTGTGCGGGGCGCTGCTCCAGGATCCGAGGGGGACCCGTGCCTTAGGGGAGCTCCGGGAGGGTGACATCGCCCCCAATTTCGTTCCTCTTGGAAAGGCGGCAGCGGAGCCGCAGCTCGGAGAGCGGGCGATTGTTTGAAACCGGTATTAAAACGAAGAAAGAAAAGAAAATAAATTATTTATTGTTCGATACGAAGGAAAGGCCTTCGTTGCACCGGGGCGGGGGCAATTTAATACAATCGCGGAACGAAACGGGAGCGGGGAAGGCGGGCGCCGGGGGCACCCCCCGGGCGAAGGGAGCGGCGCGGCGGCGGGCAGGGCTGCGGGCAGCAACGAGCCGCGGGGAAGCTGCCCCCGGGTCCTCCCGGTCCCCCGACCTCCCCTGTGCCCATCGCTTGGGGTCCGCCCGGCCGTGCCCACCCCCGGTCCCCGGGAGGTCGAGCGGGGTGCCCCGACTTACCCATCAGGGAGGAGAAGGGGGCGGCGGGGTCCAGGGCGCTCTGCAAACTCTCCTCCATCTTCAGCCCGTCCAGCATGGTGGGGAACCGGGTCGGGCGAGGGGGCCGCACCGCCCGCCTGCTAACACAGCCCGGACACGCCGCGCTCAGCCCCGGCCGCCGGCCCCGCCGCCCCCGGCCGGGGCTTCCCCGCCCCGGCTGCCCGCCCGCTCCCGGGGCGCCCCCATCCCCTCCTCTCCCTCCGTCCCTCCCTGCCGCCGAGCGGATGAAACACCCCCCCCAGGTTTCGCTGCCCCTGCCCCGGGCGGGGTCTCAGGGTCCCACCAGCCCCGCGGCCCCGACGTGGGAGGCGGCCGCCCCGAGGCCCCCCGCGGCAGCGGAACGGGAGGATGCGGGGCTGCCGTCGGCGGGGCTCGGCCGCTTACCTGGGGCGGCCCGGGCGCTGCCTTCCTGCGGGGAACCGGCGAAAAAGGTGTCCGAGGCCACCACTCCGGTGAGGTCTTGCGGCGGCTCCNTCCCCTCTCCACCCCACTCGAAATAAGTTTCCTCCCCGCTCTCCTGCCTGGCTGCAGGCACCGGCTCCGCCACGCCTCGAGGGGCCGGCGTGCTCCGGGGAGCACAGCCGGGCCACCCCGCGGGGCCCCGGGGCAGCCCCGGCTCCGCTCCGCTCCCTGCCTTTTTTTCCTCGCTTTTTTAGAAAGCAAGCCAAAAAGAAGAAAAGAAAAGGGAAAAAAAAAAAAAGGTGGAGGGGGGTGCCCCGCCACCGCGATTCTCCCGGTAGTGAAACCGGCTGGAAATCAGCTCCCACTTCCAGGAGAAGCCCGGGCCGGGAGTTCTTGGGGAAGGCCCGTCCCCGAGCTGGGGCAGGATGCGGACCCCGGCGGGGATGCGCTCCCCCGCGCTGCGCATCGCCCCGGGCGCCTGGCTCCCGCCGCTCCGGAGTATTTCAGGAAAGTAAGTGCTGGGAAGGGAGGGGGAGAAAAAAAATAAAAAAGCCCAAAGCCGGAATAGCTGCCCCGGAGGGCCCGTCGCCAGTGAGGGCTGGCGCCGAGCAGGGCCCGGTCCGCTACCGGCGCCGGTACCGCGGAGGCGCAGGCGGAGGCGGCCCCGGGGAAGCGCCGCTCCGGCTCCGCCAAACCGCATCGGTTTCGGGGAGGGGAAACCCGCGAAGGAAAGATCCCGCCCGGCCGGGAAAGCCGAAACTTGCAGCCTTCCCGCTGTACCGGCGGTTTCCCGTCCCGCCCGGGTCTCCCCTTCCCTCTTGCCCGGAGGAGATGTTCGCTATTTTTCGGGGATTTTCACGGGCCCCGCAGGTCCGGAGCCACGTACCTGCTGCGGCCAGAGCAGCCTGGGCAGCGAGGCCACGGCTTCCCCCGGCACTGAGGAGGGCCGGGTCCTCTCTCCGGCTGGCAGGGCAGAAACGGCTGCAGAGCTGCCAGGGACCCACTACAGACTGGTGGAGGATGGGAGGTTTCTTAGGGGCCTCAACTCCTGTGTTCACCCGTGACCTTGGCACCAGGGGCAGGAGCGCTCCTAGCCTCTCTGTGGGGCATCCTCGTCACCAACTGTTCCCCATGCCCAGATGACGTGGGTGATGCAGGGACCAAGGTCACGTCCTTTGGGAGCTCGTAGGAAGGAGAGAGGCCACAGGTTAGCACGAGTGGATCACCACCCTGCCAACATCCCATGGGAGAGGGACACAGGGTCCTGAGACCGCTGTATCCCAGTATAACTACACTGGGAGCTTGGGCACGAACACCCTGGTACCATTGCACAGGTCAGCATGAAAGAGCTCTGATCCCTCACATGTAGGAAGGCTGAGCTGCAGCTGCAGCAGGGAGGCACTGGGCTCTGATACCTCTGTCTTTGTCTCTCCTGAAGGTCTCTGAGCAGCTCCAGCCAAGTTTCGAGGTAGCCAGATCTATCAGAGCCACATTGCCAAGACATCAGCCCAGCAAGGACTGCAGCGTGACCAGGAGCTCCAGGCACTGCCTGCTGCTCTTCCTCCCTGCACAAACCAGCACAGCCATCCTATCCCATACCACCCCACCTGCAGGGCAGTAGACTTTTCCTTACACAGCCAGGGGTCAGTCCCATGGGGTGCGGATGCCATCCTTCAGCACTGCTAAAAACTACAGCCCTCTACAAGGCACCTTGCTTATATATTCAGACTGCCCCCCCAATTTGGTCTGATCAGAGATGCAGGAACAGCTAGGAGGGACCCATTCCCCCCTAAATATTGTCACCCTGGGGTGTTCCCCTTCCTCCTCCTCTCCAGGCAAGGAGGGTTCTGGAGACTGCCTTACCTCACAGCTCTCGTGCAAAACTCACAGCTCAGTCTAAGAAGGATGAGGCTGTAGGGGTGGGCCCAGTGCGTAACACCGAGGGGTCTGCAGCAGGGTGCTGCTGCCCACGATTTACACACATCTGCCAGCTCACACACAGATCAGGAGAGCACACCTGCTCTCGTGCAAAGGATGGTCACAAGGTGAACCAGTAAAACATGCAAGAAATACACTCTAAAACCCCTCACTCCCAAAGCACACCTCCACCTCGGGCAACAGCCCTACAAAAGATTGGGAGGAGTACTTCAGCCAGCTCACTGCAGCCTCCGGGGGCCAGGGTTTCCATGATTAGCTCACCCAGGGCTGAATTAGATGTATCAGCAGCTGAAGAGAATTAAACAAGAGGAGAAACAGGACTGGGCTTTCTTATTCTAGCTGTAGGGTCTGTAGGCAGCCAGGTATTACAAAAGCAGGGTGGTCTGGGAAAAACAGCATTAAACAGAAGTTGCCTACCAGATTAACAAGCCCACAGCATTGGAAGAGGGGCTGCACATCTCTCCCAGCCGTCTCCCTGCTGGGGTTGCCCAGTTCTCATATTTTGTGCCGAGGAGCTTGGGTGAACTAGCAGGTCCCTGCCATTCACCGCTGGGAGACCAACAGCGCTCAGCTCCAAGGGGGGGTAACTACAGTCGCAGCAACAGATGCGGTCTCAGACAGCAGGGAGCCAGATCCCTCCTCCATCACCTTAACTCTGCCCAGCAAAGCCAATGCAGAACCATGCAGGAGCAGGGAGGGCTAGACCCAGAAGCAGACACACAGGAGACTAAAGAAGATGATGAGTTGTGCTCCCTACACACACTTCATCCGCCTCCCTTAGGACAGGAGGCACCGTGATACTAGCTAACACCATCAGGGTGCATTGAATACCTGAAGCCAACTCGACCCAGAAGACAAAGCACTGCCCTCTGCTCAGAAACATCCCTCCACACCACCCTCTCCTTCCTGCCCCCCTCACAGCTCTTTATAGGCATCAGCTGCTGCACGCCCAGCTGGGCCGGCTGGCCCTGGGTAGAGGCAAGCCAGAAATCAGCCCACAGCCACAGCACTGTCCAATATCCCTGGAATGATAAAGTCCTCTCCCTTTACCATGGAAACCCTCCAAACCAAGCCTGCCTTGGGTAGAGCTAATTGCACAGAGGGCATAGGGAGAGAGAAGTATGGGGTGGCAGCTACTGGCCTTGTGTACATATAGGTTGGTCCTTGTCCACTAATGCTGACAAACACCTGGGGATTCATCAGGGCTTCTCTGTCTTGTATCACGCTTTCCACCACAATGTGCCTCACCATGAACTAAAAGCCATCATCGCCTGAAAGAGGGTACACAGACTGCTTCCCAGCCACCCTCTCTGACACCACCACCACCATCATCTCTGGGAGCCCCACATGCCTCCTGATCGGTGCAATTCCTCCTCCTCCACTCTGTGCCCTCTGGTGCCCCAGGAGGTACTGACTCAGCACAGCCTCCCCAGCTTCCCACCTGGGCCTTTGACAGGACAGCAGAGAGCTGGGAGGGACAGACAGGGGATGAGCAGAGAAACCAGGCAGCAGAGAGAGCATCTCCAGGGAGCTCAGGTGTGATGGTGAAGGCAGTCCAGGGCCCAGCCCAGACAAGAGGTCCTTGAAGAAAGGCCAGTGGTGGTGGCCTTTCTTCAGAGTCACGCCGTGAGGATGTCAGTGTCTGAATGTCACCCAGGGTCTATAGGACGTGCCCTTGAATCACTAAATTCAGCAGGAATCCCAGAGCTGAACTGAATGCAAGCCAGCTCAAACCTTTATGGCTTGGGATTTATTTTTTTTAATTCCCAATCCAGTACTGCTGTTGCTGAGCTTCAGTAGAAACTGCAGCAGCCGCTACAGAAACCAAACTAAGACAAGGCAGGAAAGCACGCCGCCTTGATTTCTGGGTGAGAAAAAAATCCAGCTTAGTACAAGCAATGGAGCTGGTTTTCAATGTTTTCAAATGTTTGGCCTGTACACTAAAACAAAGCTTGTCCATGGGTTGGGGGGTGTGTGTGTGCTGCTGCTGTCTCAGAAAGTTCATGAGATGTGATGCATGGTGGGCAAGAGAATATGACAAGCTGCATTGCACCAGTCATTCCCAGAGCCTGGCTTATTTATTTATTCCCAGAGCAAAGGAAAAAGCGTCAGAGCTTAATCTGAGGCTACGAGGGTTTTCATGGGGAAACCAGTGACTTGATCTTCAGAAAAAGTGGTGACGAGACCCAGCAGCTGGGATCAAATATGCAAGAGCAAAATTCAGAGGAGCCAGGAGAAGCCAGGTTTCATCAGGAAGGGTAGGTAGCTGGATCCTGTTATGCTCTCTGCCTAAAAAGTGGATGATGTGCCTGGATTTTGAAGGCACCATCATGACAAATGTCTGCAAGGAAAAATGCCCACATTAGAAGGGACTTAAACTTTGGTATTTCTTGATTTTTGAGTTCTTTAGTGCTATTTTTGAATTCTTTGTGCTGCTGTAACTCCACACAAGTTGGGGCTGAGTGTATGTGCAAGGATAGATGTTTTCTTTGGCTTATCCATGACGGCAATTTCTACTGTTTTATGTAAATTAGGTTTTTGCAGGGCTGCAGACTAGGTAAGCTCCGGCTATGTCAAGCTGATGTTCTTCTGCAGCAATTCATCCTGAAGGAAATCCACACTGTTGAGTTAGTACTAACTGTTGTGAGGTTTGCTCCGTTGGGTGTCTGTAGAGAGTAGCCCCCATGCTCTGCAAGGCCAGGGGAGGCACTGCTCGTGGGCAGCATTTTGACACCATTGTATAGAGGCCCACATGAATGAGGAATAAGAGGGTTAGGACCAGGTTCAGGAGACTACATCAGACCTCAGTTGCTCAATGACTCTTTCCTCTGCATAGGACAGCCGTTTGCTAGTGACGTTTTCAGACAAGAAAGTGGTCTCTTATTCACAGAAGCCACACTCCTGTCTTATGGTCTTGCTGCCCTACCAGATACAGGGTCAGAAAGCATGTGGTGGGGTGTGTGTTAAACAGATGATCAAGCACAAAAAATTTTCAAAAAACCCACACTAATCATGTGGAGAAAGGGGAGAAGCCCCGCTCACAGTGTAACCTGGAGACCTTGTGGTCCAGAACCCAGAGACCATCTTCCCAGGATCTCAAGGTAGACTACTAAGCACAGGGGTGTCCCACAAATGGCCGCTTTGAGATTTCCTACCCCAGTTTCGGTTATCGTATCCCTTCACTTCCAACTTCAAGAAGCGACTGTTCACATTGCAGGCAATGGTCTGGATTTGCTCGCAGGCAGCAGACCGACATTAGCATCAAGACAGTCGAGGTGGATTGCTCATGGGACTTCACAAGCTCTGCTTGCACTGACTGCAGTGGGCACATGCACGGCCATCCGGGCTAGGTGCTAGATCCCGCTCTGCTGCCCAGCTTATTTTTTTTCTGTTGCCCATGTGTTGAGCTGTTCTGCTGACATGGAGTACCAGGAACTCTGAATCCCTCATCATGGACTCAAATTAAGCCACCAAGAGGCATCACATTGTCTACATTAAACCCCTATCAGAGAGGGTTGAGCACGGCCCAAAACACTTTTGTATGTCTTGGCCAAATTAAACGCCAACCTTGTAGCTCCCATTTAAACACTCACAATCACAGCTGCAACAACTGTGTGCTGAGGAGAGCCTGCGAGCTCCTGAAAGAGATTATTGGTGTGGAAGCATCCTGTCCTCCTCAGCTGGCTCAGCCCACTGTGCTGCAGCAGCTCACCCCCGAGCCAAAGCACACCCTGAGTTACCACTGAGTGCTGCAGGGCTCCCAAATAGCACTTAGACATGTGAACCCTCAGGTTTTCCTCGATATATTTCAACAAAAAGCATTAATACCATGTAGCCTGTCTTCAGAAGGTGGCATCAGCTTCTGCAGCCCTTCTCTTGCTAGGCCTGCTAATGCCAACTACCAAACCTCAAAGCAGGGATGTCAAGAGAAACCCAGGGCTTTATAATCAGAAAAGAAACCCAACCCAGCTAGCTGGATACCAGCTCTTAGAAGCCCACAGATCTTGGAAGGGGAAGCCTGTAGCAGCCCAGGCCGGAGAGAACCTTTTGCTCTGTCTAACAGCAGCGTGGGGCAGGTACCACCCCAGCACAGCCTGCATGTAACGTCTCAAACTCTGGCAAAAGTTTTACAATGAGCAGGTTGAATAGCTTCGGTCGAGCGGATCTTCCCTTTTAAATGGAAAATTACCTTTTTAATTAAAAATAGTCTCTTAGTCAATGCTTTTCACTTCTTTTGAGATTATCCCTGAGTGTTGTGGTTTTTTAATGACACTGGGAAAAAAAAAAAGACTATTACAGTTTCCATAATTTTGGATTTTTCTTTCTTTCTCCTGCTTTTTTGATTCTCTTTTCCTCCTTTTCACAGTGAAATACTGGAGAATGAATCATATCCCCATGCAGGAATTTTAACAAAATGCTTAATTTTTATCCTTCTTTCTTTCCTGCTGTCACCACTCCTTTCCCTCAAACTTCCCCGAGCGGCAGCGTTGCAATCTGTCACGCAGACAGACGAAGCACGGCTGCATCTCACCCCACTGTCTGCTGAGAGGGTCAGAAAGGGCAGATCACTTAACACTACACCTGTTTTATGAATAACAATACAGCCAGTTTTGCTGGGTTCCTGGGAGGATGTTTTCCCACCAGGATAAACTCCATGTATTGAACAAATTCAAGTCTTTAACTTGCTTGACTCTGGTTAGCTCGGTTGTGATGGGAAGCTCCAGCAGTGCCATTTGAGCAGAGGAAAGACGTTTGAGGCAGGTTTTGTTAGAGTGTCTTGTGCTTTCTCTCTGCAAGTTTCACTTACGGAGGTATGAGATTATAAATTTGGGGTCAAAGAGCTTGTTTCCATTGCAAATAATATGGAAGAAAAACCAAAAAGCTTCAGAAGCTTCAGAAAAATGAAAGTTATCCATGAGCATACAGGTTTGGGTAACCTCAAAATACTCCACCTGGATTAAAATTTTGGTCCTTCCTTCAGTGTCTGGACTAGCTCAGGAAAAAAAAAACCAATGACTTTTTAATGTACTTTTTCAATTACTTCAAAAATTCCAAGAATTTCTTTTTAAGATGGTAGAACAAAATGTTCTCGTTCAAAGCAACAAGTTTCTCCAGGTCTTTCCTTAGCAGGAGCAAGAAGCAACAATACCTGTTCTCTCTCAGTCAGAGGACTGTGCCCATCAGCACACGCAGTGATATCCCAAGTGATGTTCCTGCCCTGATTTGGGTTGCCCAAGAGTCTCAGGAAGGTCCCTCAGCCCCATCCCAAGCCAGACCTGCGACAAAAGAGGACACTGTTCTGCCAGCTCCAATCAGTGCCTCTCTCATATATTATTTGTTTTGTTGGCTTTTATTGAGAGTGAAAAAATAATTTAAAGCAATTATCTGTACAGGGGGGCAAGGGACTGGTTAACTGGTCGGAGGATCTGTGACCCCCTACAGCCAGGCCAGGGAGGGTTAGAGGGGGTGATTTACAGCTGTACAAAAACACAACAATCCCACCGAGGAGGAGCGGAGGGTGGAGGACATCTCTTGAGCTCTTGTAAGCCCAGAGCAGAGGGGCAGGAGGCTATGCAGGGGCAGGAGGGACCAGGGTCTGGACATAGTGGAACCAGACCCTCAAGTGACCTGCAGGGGTGTCTCCAGCATCTCCATGAGGAAGGTGTCGATGGGGGTGTCCCCAATCAGCTTAAAGAAGAAGAGGTGCTCCAGGCATTTCAGCCCGATGGACCGCAGCGCTGGCAGGCGCAGGAGGAGTTTGGCAAACCTGGAAGGAGGAGAGAAGAGTCAGAGGCATGCAGAAGACACTGGCCACCCTCTTCCACGAGTTTCCAAGCCAGCATCAGGGCCACAGGAGAGCAGAGCCCGAATGCTCCCCAAAAAATGCCTTAGAGAGTCCTCTAGCTTAGATTCCCTTATGCTTTCAAAGCAGAGAAATAAGCGGTTTTCTCCTCATGTGTGGAGGGGAATATATATCTTTTCAAAACAGAATTTAGCATTTTTAAAACTTCCATGAAGAAGAAAAAAAAAAAATTAAAATGTCTAGATTGCCTCCCCAGCCAAGAGTTAAACTAGTGACTTGCATCTCCATGGTGCCATTGAAATCCTTCTTGAAAGTCTTTAGAAGTCCCCGGCCCCCCGAGAGGGTGCACAACCCCTCAGCAGTGCCTCTGCCAGCCGCTGCCTCCTGTTTGGAGGCGCAGCTGCGAGGGGGGGGACAGCAGGCAGGCTGCCTCCCCCTCCCCACACCCTGCTCGCAGCGCTCCGCAGCCAGATACAGAGCCAAAAATAGCAGAAGATGCTGTGAGCGCATCACTTGGCTGGCGGTGAGGAGGAGGGATCCGGCTGCCGGTGTTTCGAGAGCTTGGCCAGCAGAGGGTAGGATTGGATTGAAAAGCTAGAAAACTGCATCTTGCCAGGACCCTAAAGGCTCTGGCCCAGAATTAGGGCACTAAGAGGATGGGCCAGCCTGCAGGAGCTGGGCTGCTTCTGGCAATTTTGGCTGATATCCTGCCTTTTCTTTGCTTGGGGCTCCAGCCCAAGGTGGCCCATACACCCCTGCCTCGGTCTGCTCTTTCCAAGGTGGGAATTGTGCTGCCTGCCACACTTGGGGACACTCACCGCCCCGGCTGCTCAGGGTATTTCTGCTTCGTGTAGGCTTCCAAAGTGGCATAGACCTTCTCCCTCAGTGATTCCACTTCTGAGGGGCTGGACAAACCCTTAGCATCTGGACAAGGGAGAGAATACAGGCAGAGAAGAAATCACTGCAGAGGAGACCTTTCCACCGTGTGCATGGGTGGGAGACGACTCAAGCTCTCTTTAACCATGCACTCAGGGACCGGGACAAGTCTGTCTGCAGTCCTGACACTCACTGCCACAGCACTCCCACCTGTGACCTGCCATGGCCCTGAGGGCGTGTGTGTCACCTGGGACTGCCCCAGGCCTCAGACTTACCTGGGTTGAACAGGACAATGGCTCGCAGGCACCCCAGCTCTGACTTATCCATCTGCATGTCTTTCATTTTGGACACCAGCTCTGTCAGAACCCTGCATGTGGGGGACATGGGTGGGCAGATGATCACAGACAGGGATCGACACCAAGGCTAAGGGCTGAAAAGCATCTGGGACAGGCACTGGGAATGTTCCCAATTCCTCTCTGCAGGAAGAGGCAGCTTTGTGGGACGGCCACACCACACACTGCTCTTCTACATGTGCATCAGCATCCATGGACCTGAGCATCAAATTCGCTCCCGTTCTTGCTTTGCTCAGCGGATGCCCTCTGTGCTCTGTTTGGACTATGGAGAACAATTCGCACTCAACTTGAGGAAAACCACATGTTTTTTTCCTCCACATTTCACTGTGTGATATATGGGCACCGCCCTTACACATGCCAGTTGTGTAAGAATGGTCACATAGTGTCCTGCCAGGCAGGGAGCAGGCATGGCACGGACAGTATGTGTGCAGTCATTCTATGAGCAAGTTGGGGTTTAAGGCTTTGCCAGCTAAAGCTCTTGCTCATCAGTATTAGCTCTAGATCCAGTTATGGCAAACTCTTAGAGGGAAGGCAGAGAAGCATTCATCCCCCTGCACACCCAACCAAGGATCTGCTTCTGCAAATCCATTTCCAAGGTGCTTTCATCCCCTTCTTGGTTTTTAAGCCAGTCAAGTGTCCCCTCCTCATTCTAAGCTAAACCCAAATCACCATGGGTTTGCTGTAGTTCTCACTAAGGACATGTTTCCTATTCAGAGGGGAAGACAGAGCCAGCCTGGCTGCCGCTGCTAGAGGATGACAGAAACAGGCCACGTACCTGTCGAAGATTGAGCCCACACCAGCACTGTGAGCACTGCTGCGGTGCACGTGCAAGCCCGTGGCCAGAAGGATGCCGTCTTGCACCGACACGGAGCGATGGGAGAAAGAGGCAATGAGCAGTTCATTCCAGCCTGCAAGAGGAGGTGTGTGAGACACAAGAGGTAGTTCAGCAAAAAAAAAAATCAGTTCCACATGGAGCAGGAGAGCTGGTTTCTCCCTGCTGGCTTCAAACTCAACTCACAGGAGAGATGGGACCCGAGGTACCAACTGCACCCTTGCCAGCAGCAAGGAACGTGCAGAAAAATACTCAAAGTGCCAAAAAAAAAAGGGGGGGGGGAGGAGGAGGGGGAAAGATGTCATTTTTTCCTCATCAAAAAACCCAAATTCCTTGCATCAGCAACCCCTTTACATCATTTTTCACATTGCACGCTAATGCGCCCCACACATAGTAAGTTCTGTAGTTATAAGAATTCCATTAACAAGACACATTTACTCCCTCTCCCCCAGTCCTCCTACACGTCTGTATGAAGAGGGGAATAAACCACAGATTCCACTGCCCCATCCACAGCCTCTGCCAACCGCTCAGCATGGCTCAGGATGGGTTGCTCGCCCTGTGACAGCAGGGATGGATCAGCTCAGGATTCACCATCCAGCCTGGCTGGCACGGCACGCAGCCCAGAGAAGGGACAGGGACACCAGAAACAGCCCCAGAGGCCACAGGTAGGAGACATTACCTGCCCGGAGAAGAATGACTTGGTCCTCCAGAGTCAGGTCAGAGAAGTGGGGGATTCGCTTGGCCCACTCAACGAGTGTGAAGAGCTGCTTGTCAGCTGCGTGACATATGTTGGTGACAGGGTCGTTTGTCTAATTAAGAGTGATATCAAAAGGAAAAGAGCAGACGAAGAGAGAAGAATTTGTTAATGTAAAATCTTTGATAATCGCTGTCTGCACTGCACACAGTATCAGATTAAGTTAACAATACTCAGAGCCACAAGCAAAATGATCAAATTGCCAATAATCACAGCTGTGCACTGTTGAAAAGAGAAGATATTAATTACTACTATCTCCTCTACAACCAGCCAAATCAGCTGGTTGCTAGACTTTTCTGTTTGCTTGCTGTTCTTTGCAAAGCAAGCTCTGCATGGCAGGCTGCAGTCCTGCTTCCCGGGGTACATCTAAAAGCCATCAAGCAGCCTCTGAACAGCAGTTTTATCCAAAAGAGTAAAACCACGGCAGTAAACCTGCTGTGTCCAATTCCATTGCAGTCTTGGTCACTGGAACAGACAAGCAGTGCCCAGGGCTGTGCAACTGTGGAAGCCAGCACAGGGTTCAGGCTCTCTGGCATCCACCTATTGCCGTATCTACTCACTGAAACCAAAGGGAACTGGAAAAAAAATTGCTAGGAAAATAATGTATAGGCTGTTTCCAGTTGTCATTCAGAGTAGCTTCAAAAGAAGAATTGTTAGCGATTTTTAGGCAGTACAAAGCAAAAACGCCTTTGCAACATGCCAGCCATTCAAATGGGGTTTGTCCTTTCAAATCGCACTTTGAAGGTTCTCATCTCAAGCTGCAAGTGATTTTAGTGCCCCTTACTGAGCTCTCTGTGTTCACATCGCTGTACACCTCCGTCTTGGGTTCGACTGCCAGCTCAGCTTCCAGGATCCTCTCCACGGGCATGTCCTCGCTGCCACTGCTTGTGGACTCGGCTTCATTCTCACTCCGCTCCCTGCTCCTCTGCCTCTCCTCCTGCACAGCTGCAGGACAGAAACGCGTCTCTTTACACCCACAGCAACACCTACCTGCTCACAGTGGGTCCCATTGCCTCTGGGAGGAGGGATGAGAAACCCCCCCAGGAGGGGAAGAACAGAAAATAAACGTCTATTTCAGATGTATATCCATTCAAATGGCTACCCCCACCACCCCTCAATAACTTTGGAGTTGCTGTAGAACAGTAGGCTCCAAATTTGACATAAAGTTGTGATTTCCAAGGTATGTAGCTCCAGAATAGAGGCAAGAGGAATTGATACCTCCAGGTGGCAGCCTGGACTCATCTGTCACTAGATGCTGGAGGAAGCAGGAGGGACCCAGCAGCCAGACACTGAGGTTTGCTGTACTTACAGCGTGCTTCAAACAGTCCCATGGCAGCCAGAGCATCCAGCAGCAGGGCTAGATGGTCCCTCACCCCCAGCTGGATCCACGCATGCTGCTTGCCTCATTCCTGAGCAATCACTTGCCCAGCCTGACCCAGTCCTGGTATCACCTCTCCCCCCCACCACCCCTCTTCCCTGCCCTCCCCACTAGAAAGCAGTTCCAAGCACCTCAGATGCCCCTCTTTTACCAACTCTGTACATTTTCCAAAATATCTACTGACTGAATCACTGAAATTCTCTCCAGATCTCAGTTATTAACTCCCAGGGCTGCTGGGTATGTGGAGGACAGGTCCGTGTAGGACACGTGTACGCAGTATGCCAAGCCTCGTGCTCAAGAGAAGTCCTTGGTGCACACTTTTGTTGGAGAAATTCCAAAGGGAAATAAGAAAATCCTGCTAAAAAAAAAAACAAACCCCCAAACCAACAAACAAGCCAAAAGACCTGACTAGTAGGTGGCAATATCATTGTTTAGCTCATTGCTGGAGAGAGATGTCCCAAAACTACAGTCCTGCCAGCATCACTCCCCTGTGTGAGCATAGAATCATAGAATCGCCTAGATTGGAAGGGACCTTTCAGATCGAGTCCGACCATCAACCTGACTCTGACAAAAACCATCACTAAACCATATCTCTAAGCACTGTGTCTTTTAAATACCTCCAGGGATGGTGCCTCAACCACTTCCCTGGGCAGCCTGTTCCAATGCTGAATAACCCTTTCAGTGTAAGAATTTTCCCTAATATCCAATCTGAACTTACCCTGGCACAACTTCGGGCTGTTTCCTCTTGTCCTAGGGCTTGTTACTTGGGAGAAGAGACCGACCCCCACCTCTCTACAACCTCCTTTCAGGGCGTTGTAGAGAGTGATAAGGTCTCCCCCTCAGCCTCCTTTTCCCTAGGCTAAAATACAGCCTGCAGCAGCAAACAGGGGCCCAAAGTGCCCCGTAGCCCCTAAGGGACAGGTATGCAGCTGGCCTGGTCTCGAAGAATGGCCTGTCCTGAGCTGTAGGCATTTATACACCTGAAATGAAAGCTTCAGTGGGGGAGAAGGTGGCTGCAAAGTTGGCCCCTGCCTCACAGATGTTAGAGCTCTGCTATCCAACAGGTTAATGGCTCCCCCACCCGTTAGCTAAGCACCAGGCAGTCAGTATCCAGAGGAGAGGGAAAACCACCATGGCCAAGGGATAAAGGTGCCTTTAAGAGGAGAGGGGACCTGCATAAGCACCAGGGGACACCAAGGAAGGGGCCAGCTCAGCAAGCCCGCAGCTCACAACAAGCCTGTAGGAGAACTTGATCCCCATTTTCTCAATTAAGTAAGTGCTGCTGGAAGAAGGGTGTGACAAGCTTGTAGGTCAGATACTTGCACCAGATTTCTTTCCCATTTGTCTTTACAGCACTGCTGTTCACCGTGGCATCAGGAAATGAGCCCTTGCCTTACCCTGCCTGATGTTAGGGTGCTTTCAGGGGAAGGGCCAAACCACAGGAGGTTCCTCAGCACCGAGACTCAGGACCACTTTGCAATGCTCAGCACTTCCCTGCATTTCTCCCAGCTGGGAAGGATGTGCTTCCCAGCACTGCCCAGCTGCTGGGGAACTGGCAGCACCCAAGGAGATGGCTCAGTGGGGCATCCAGGCTGGTGCTGGTGAGGGAGGGCAACACGGGACGCACGTATGTGCCAGCCAGATGGGGGAAGTATTTGTCGTCTTTAGGGTAGTGGACAGGAAGAAGCCAGGGAAGTGTTTCTAAAGTCATCAAAATCTGAGTGGAAGAGCAAGCATGCAAAGGAAATACCAGTCCCATCCCTCAGCCCCCAAACTCATCCAGGATTCCTTGTTCAAGCTGAAATCTGCCCCCGGTTTCTGCAGCTCCCAGAAAGCCCCTGTGATTATTGCAGCCAAATCCCTGTAGGCTCCACCAGGATCCTGGGGTTTAAATTTTCAGGCTCTGCAAAGGGAAAGTTGTGTTGACACACTGGTCCTCTGAACCACTTTGCACCCGGCTGGAAGGGAGAGCTGTGCCTGGGAGTAGGTTTTTGATTCAAGCCTGGCATTTGATGGTCCCCCACTGTCCTAAGTGGTTGAGGAAACAGCATTGATGATGCTACAGGGAATGGGATGAGGCTCAGCCTGTGCCCAGCGTTACAGCTTCCTTCCCAGGTTCTGCCCTGTGCTGTCTGACCTCCTGCACAGGGAGCAACTGGCGTGCTCCACAGGGGGACAGTGTGGCCACTAAAAGGGACAGCTACACTGCCTGCTGGCATTCAACCCTGCAGGCGGAACAGTTATTTTATCTTGGGAAAAAAAAAGCAGTTTAAAAGCCGTGCTACTTGTCACTACCTGACCTTGCATCTGTCAGTATAATTTGTGAGACAATACAGCTCAGCGGTCCTTGCTCTACCAAGGGAGCAGTTAGCTGCAGGGGCCAGAGTTAGACAGATAAACACCCATGCCGCTGGGCTTGTCTTTGCCTGCAGCAGAGATTCACTCAGTGGTGGCTTTTACAAAGATCTTTGCACTCTCTGGAGCTGTGTGAGAGGAGAGGCAGGGCCGCGGGACCCACCACAGACATGTGTCACACTCAGCAGCTCTTTGGAGGCTTCCTCCAAGTCAGTGCAAAATCCCTAAAGTCCAATTGCCTCAGGTTGGATCCTTGCACCAGATCAACACCTTGGTGGTTTGTACCAGAAACACGGTCCTTTGGGGATTGCTCCACTCCCATATGTGGAACATGGGAGAGGCTGCATGAAGCGTTTCCATACAGCTCTCTCCTGCAGCACAAAGCCACCACAGGATGCGAGCTGTACCACAGCTCATCTCCAAAGGGGAGGTTAAGAGTGGAAGTGACAGGGAACTATAGAATAAAAGACAGAAAGAAATCATCCCCCCTCATCTTTCAGTGCAAGAATTAGGTGACAAATGAAGCCAGGAAGTTGAAAACAAAAAAGGAGGTTGCTGTTCACACAGGAGACAAGCAGGCTGCAGGACTCCTCACTGTTGGGTGCTGCCCACAGCAAAGGTTTACAGGGGTACAAGGGGTCCAGGCCATTAAGGCCGCTAACTAAAGGCAAGCTTGGGTCAAAATTGGTTAATAGGTTTAAGAGTCACGAGTATGTGTGTTTAGGTGGGATGTAAAGAAAATTATAGCACAATAGCTTCCCCATCAGCCTCATTTCCTTTACGAAACAAGGTCAAAAATGCCCTGAAGCTGTCAGCGTGGGTTTCTACAATGCTCCAGCCTTGGAGAGCCACCAAGAGCCAGATTCGCCCTCATGAATGTAAGGAAAATTTCTAAAAGCTCATTCCTTCCACCAGCCCACACATACCTTCCCTCTTCATCCCCATTGCGAGGCACTTCTGATAGCGGCAGTACTGACAGCGGTTGCGTTGGCGCTTGTCTATGAGGCAGTCCTTGTTGTCTCGGCAGGTGTAGATCAGGTCCTTCCGGATTGTCCTCTTAAAGAAGCCTTTGCAGCCCTCACAGCTGTACACCCCATAGTGCTTCCCTGGGGAGGCAAGGGCAGGCCATCAGTGGGCAGGCAGGCATCTGCCCTTCCCTACAGCGTGGAAAAAGCTCGAACCAACCCCAAAGGTGAAAAAAATGGCTGCAGGTTATCACCTTAGCAGGCCAGACTTGGCTATAGTGGCTCTTAGCAGGAATAGTGACCAGCAGCAGTCAAACTATGACTGCTGCTTTCCTGTGATAAGGAGGGACCGCATCCCAGGGGAATGATATGGAGCCACATCTTAGCTGCAGTGCAAGTGCAGAATAGGTAGCAAATGGGGTGCACTGATATGGAGGGGGGGATGCAAGGCACGGCCAGGCTGCCGGTTTCTGGGGCAGGAGAGAAAAACCTAGGCGCAGGCAAAGGCCAGCTAACACAAAGCACAGGTAAATAAGAACACAGTGATTTTGATATATTTACCTTTGATAAACAGGGACAAAATGTAAAATGAGATTATACACATAAGGGAGATGCACATGGCTTTTAGGTTTGCTCTCTTTTGGGCGCAGGGCAACTAATCTGCAAAACAGACAGCCTGCCCTTGCGTGAGCCAGACCCAGCTATGAATCCCACAGTGCCAGTACGGCCCCAGAGAGCCTCTGCAGCATTCACTCCTGCGCGAGCTTCGCTTCAGAGCATCAGGGGAGTTTTCATTGCACAAAGTCTTCCCCAAGAGAGAAAACCTCCTACCCGAGGACCTGTCCCCACAGATGGCACAGATGTGTTTGGCTAAGGATCCTGGGCTTGTAGATGGATAATTCATGTTGCCGATCCCTGGGAGACCTGGCAAAGGCTTGACGTCCTCTGAGCTGCTGACATTGTTCAGGATGTTGAGCTGCAGAAGCAGAAGCCACAAGATAGGTTAGAGGGTCAAGACTCATACACCTCAATGAAACCAACCCCAAAATGAGCTGACCCCTCCCTTGCTACCCCTGCTGGGCTCGTCCCACAAGCTTATCCCCAGCCACTCCATGGGGCTGCCGTGGGCAGACAGACATCCTCTGGTGAATCCAGCTGGAGGGGTTTAAGCAGATGCCTGGTAGCAGATACTGCCTCTCACCCTGCCCTGATGCTGTAACCAAAGCCAGGACTAAGCAGAGCTGGAAAAGGGCAGGCAGCAACCCTCAGCTGCTCAGTTACAGCCTCCAAGCGACAGCACTGGTGGGATCCTGCCTGCTTCATTACAGGATGCTGATCACTGGCTGCTTGCGGCCTTGAGTGCTAACAGCTTAGTAAGGAAGCAGCCAGGTGATTTGTTGCAATTAAACCTGCACTGCTGCATGGCCGGAGAAGCTATAATGATTTTTTTTTTGTTTTTTTTTTTAAATAAGTGCTAAGTGGGCTAGCTTCCCTGACTTGTGATAAGCAAATCTGCATAAATGCATGAAAACATGGCTATCTTGGTCACTCCCTGGAACTCAGGTTCCCAAACCCTATCACAGGCTGGAGAACAGAGCAGATTCGGTGTTGCCAGATTAAAAAAAAAAAAAAAAAAAAAAAAAAAAAAAAAAAAAAAAAAAAAAAGGAAGAGCAGGCTGAGCATCTAAAGTCAGCTGCAGTGAGATGCAGGCAAATGGCTCAGAGCCCCCAGCTGAGATCCCCAGGAGCTGCTCACGGCTGCTGCAAGTTAAAGGTTACAAACCGACATCGATTAAAGACCCAAGCCTGATGTTGCCCAGGGCTTTGTTTTATTGCTATTTGCCTTTTGAGCTGTTGTTGGCAGGGCAGTGAGGATTAAGGGCCATTGAGCACGTCTTGTCAAAAATTCTCTAGGCAGAGTAACACCTCTCCAAAACCACCATGAAATCATCTTTCCCATTGCCATGCTTTGAGGGCTGGGGATGGTTTCTTCATCACTGAGCTTGTTTTTAACAGCTGCCGCAATTTATCAGCTAAATTTTGACTTCCCGGCAAGAAGGCAGAAGTAGGGACAGAAAACAAGGCTTTGGGTGAAAATCCAGCTACAGCCTTCATTATGGTCTCCATAATATCTGAGCCACTAGACTTCATGCACGTTGTTGTTTCATGCATGTTGTTGCAAGTTCTCCATTTGCTCCAAGAAACTGCCCATTTCCCATGAAAAAGTATAATAATTTCCACAGGGAATTTCAGCAAAGAACAAGAAGGGTTTACCCCTTTGGGATTTTTGCACATGTCATTAGAAAAAAAAAAAAAAAAGATGAAGCCTCTTTTCATCTTCTCTCAGCCCTGTCCCTTCATTCTGAAAGCTTCAACAGGCTGATGACATTGAAAATACAAATTATCCAGCAAAAATTACCATGTTAGGAGCCAGCTTGTTTTGCTGCACTGGAAAATACAAGTGATAGGAAAAAATTACCCAGAAACTCGCTCTCCCCAGTGGAGACTCAGCCCAGGCACTGGGCAGCTGTAAATCCTTAATGCTTCAAAATCCAAACTCGGTCCAAGGAAGAGAGAAATCAACCCCTTCCTCCACACAAGTGTCCAGCCACTTTTTTTACCCTGGAAACTTCTTCTTGGCAAGATGCTGAGCCAGGAGGACCTTTTTATGGTTTAAAATGTTACTCAGAGCTCAGGTACCACTTTTTCTCTCTGGCTGCACTTTGAGACAATAACAGGGAGAGAGGGTGTACGTGGAGGGAGAAATGGGGCAATTTTAGCCATCGGTGTCTTCAGAGCTTGACTCCTGCAGGTTAAGTGCAATCATGGATGATATCTGGGACAACTGCTTGAACCCAAATCCATTAGCGGCCTCCCTGCCGAATCCCCAAGGCCCAGCTGTCTCCTTGCATTAGAGGCAACACAAACGAAACCCGTTCCTCGGAACTGGGAACTTGGCGCGGTGCCTGGATTGGGGAAACTAATTCCCGGAGCATTCCCAGCCCCAAAGCAAAGGTTTCCATGCAGCCAACGCTGCCACCAGCTCCACCACCACCAATTACCTGCCTGGGATGCCACAGGCACAAATATTGTCAGGTCAATGGGGAACAGTAGGGTGGTGCCAGGGGAGGAAGAATGCCCAGTACACCCACAGCAGACAGCCCAGATCCACGCAGGAGTTGAGGTTGCTGGTCAAAGGTAAGCCAAACCTGACAAATCCCTCAAGACCTCTCCAGGGGCCTCCCTACACCATCCTCTCCCAGCCTTGCTGGCAGGCACTGGGAAGAGCTTCAGATAGACTGTGGAGACTGGGCAGCAGGGTCTGGGGCTCAGAGACGATCTCCTTTCTGCTTCTTCAGCAGGAGCCATGAGCCTCTTGAGCACTCCCTACCTTCAGGTCCCACTAATAAAACACAAAGTCTTGTTAATAAAAGGCAGAATTTCCACCTAAATCTGCACTCCCAGAGCGTTTCACCACACAATCAAAATCCCACACTACCACCTTGGTCCCAGCCATGCCGGAGGAGGTGCCAGGCTCTTAGGGCAGCATGTCCCTGTCCCTAGCCTACAGAGCCACCCGAGGAGGCTCCCAGCCCATCCATGGCTCTGGGGAGGCACCGACCCCAAGCCCTGGGTGTCCTCCCTGTCTTAAGGGGAAACCTCAGCACCTGAATGAGCTCAGGCAATAAGGACAGGAGCGCTTCATTTTTCTTCAGGCAAAGTTTATATGCAACACAGTATGTGGCTGGCATTTAGCAGTAACATTTGTCTCTCTCTAGAAAGTCTGTCTCCTTTCCAAATAATGAAACAAAGCAGGTATCTTTTTACAGGAGGAAGGGGAATGCTTCACATGCTGCAGCCCTCAGCTATCCCAATTATTTCCATGTACAGTAATTATAGACACTGCAATAGATGCAGCGGACGGGAACTGGATCACACCCATGGGGAGAACAGACCTGGGAATTAGCTCTCTGCCCTTACTGTGAAGGGATTTTGAAATATATACAGGTGTCTTCTCTGTGCCTGTGCCATGGTGATTTATGTAGAAAGACTCACATGCTGGAAATTATTCTTTACAGACGATCTCCCTAGGTGGCCAAAACACACCAGATTCTACCAGCCAACCCACTCCCTCAAGTGTTTGAGCTGTACCCCAGTCTCTGAGCACTGGGAGTGGTAGCAAAGCGAGTGTGCACATTAACCTACCTGCGGACTGGCGTGTGTCACAAAATTCATGCCCGGGGCTGAGGAGAGAGCGACGGGGTGTGAGCCGATGGAGGACGCGATGACTCTGTACGGTGAGCCCAGCGCGTTCACTGGAGACCCGATCGCATTCATGGGGGACGGCAGCGCCCGGGAGGCGTTTGCAGGGGCCTCGAGGTAGTTGTGGTGCCCGTCCACCGAATTTCCCGTGGAAAGGCTTGACGATGGGCTCACAGACGTGGAGCTGGCATGAACAGGGGAATCTACAGGGAGAAGCACAAAGATTACATACACTATGAGCGAAGTTGGCTGTACAACGATCAGCTGCCCAGCCTTGGTTGTGTCAGCTTAAATGCTGACCAAGGCTCAAAGCCAACCAGCAAACATGCCTTATGCTATAAAGGGAAAGAGCAAAACATTGGTTATGGTACGGGAAATAGAGTTACATACAGCAACAAAACATATTATGAAGCTAATACTTAATAATCAAATCTTCCTTCACTGCTTCAGTGTCTCAGCTGACTTGGAAGAAGACACTGCTGCCTGCCTGCCTCAGGCTGGTTTGCCTCTTGAAGTGTTCCCGGAGATCCCATTTCTTTTGTCCAAGCTGGCTCTAGAGACGGCGCACATCTGAAACCATGAAATCCCCACCGACCAGGTTGGAAACCCTAAAATGCTCCCCATGTCTTACAAGCACCTTTGCTCCCTGCAATGGCTCAGGCATCATGCTAAGCAGGCTCCTCTTTCTCTTCCCATGGCTCAGCTCTTCCCTTTCCCGCTCCCTTACCTTCCCCACCATGCTATTTCACACATTCCTCCAGCTCTCAAAACTTGATGCCAGCATCTTCAGGAGAAGCTGGAGGAACACAGGACAGAAACCGCCCACAACGTGCTAGCAACACAGATGACAGGACAAGGCAGCCACAAAATATTTTGTCCACTACTTTTCCTCACTTAGTACGAGGTCGAGCAGAAACTGTGGCCACGCAGACATGCCCGGGCAGACAATCTCACAGCCACAAGGAAAGGGGGTTTCCTCCTTGCACACTAAAGGGCTCCAGTGCACATTGCCAAACTGAGCCTCACAGTAGCCCTATGAGATCGTTCTGGCCCTGAACCCTGCTGGGGAAGAGGTGGCATAGAAAAGCAATATAACCTTGATCGTTGTCACTTCAGGGCAGCCTCTGAGGCTGAACACCTCACCCAAGGCCTAAACACTTCCTTCTATGACGCCGGTCTCAAATATTCAGAGGGAATCTGGGCATGAAATGCCCACTAGTCCTGATGGGTTACGTATCTAACTGTATTTTAAGGATTTATATGACCTTTTCTACCTCCCTTAGAATTTACCAACCCCAGTTAGCATTAGCTGTTGTTAACATCTCAATGAACCGTTGTTTCCTCTGTTGGCTTTTCAGCACAGGAGACCATTCCCTGGAGTAGCAATGCAAAGATGTTGTCTGGGAAGGTCACACAGTTGGTTTTCCGTGGCTGGCACGGAGGATTCTTGTTCCCATTGCATTTGCAAGCAAGGCAGCGCTTTGGTGTTTTGTTTGTTTGGAGGTTTTTTTTCCTCCTTTTAACATTATTGCAAAGTTATTTACGTGACAGCGTTTGTTATTTTACCTGAAGTAACAATCAAATCTGATTCAAAGGGAAGATGCACAATAAAGACGGGAAAAGGTCAGCTTGCTGAATAACATTAAAGACATTTGTCAGAGTCAAGGAGGACTCGATCTGCTGTTATCAACCCACTTCAGACTTAATTCTGCAGAGGGAGGGGGAGAAAAGGTCTTTGTCAATTCTTGCCTTGGCTTTTTGGATCAATTCTCCCAGTGGGAAAGCGATGGGCAGCAAGAGGAAGCAGGCTCAATGACAGTGGTAGAAGCCTTGGAGGCAGCAAGGCGGTCTGAAGGCAGAGCCAGGCCTCCCACCTGCTGCTGGAGAGAGTCACCCACGTCCCCCTGCCACCATCATGGAGGCATGCAGCCTGTTTTCTGTTAGTAGACAGCAAAATCCCTACCTTGTAATGGCTTCCAAGCGCAAAAGCCGTTCACCCCAGAGACAGTTGCCAGGAGAGCCTTTAGCAGTGGGCAGAAGGTGTGTTGTTTGCCTGGCCCCTACCTTACCGAAGCATTGAGCTCACAGAGGCACCTCGGTTGTTTCCTGGGACTTAAAAGGAGCATCCAGACTTGTGCCATTATCGGCTTCAAAGAAAAGCGAATGCATTTTTCATCACCTGCGAGTAGTCTGGTACCATAGCAGGCAGTTCTCTCCAGCATCTGTAGCACAAACTTATAAAGAAATTGTTTTTATGCCTCTTTAAACAACTAGATAAACAACATTGCCTTTGAGGATTCTTCAGCTTGCAAAATAAGCCACTGAAGGGGAGACTGGGGAGAAATCTATCACATCAGCACAGCTAAGGAGAAGAATAATTCTTCATCCTTTTCCATTAACACAAAAAAGGGCATATTTTGAAAGTATCATGACCAAGATTTAAACCAACAAGAAAAGACTTCCAGGAGAGTTATTTAACTGTCTGCATTTACACTAGACCTTACAGAAACACTGTCACCACTGTTTCTCCACTAGAAAGGCTCCAAGTTTCATGGAGCCAGAGCAAGGCTTTCACCCAAGGAGACTGCTTGCCATGGCAAGCCCCAT
This sequence comes from Stercorarius parasiticus, assembly GCA_013396915.1. Lineage (NCBI taxonomy): Eukaryota > Metazoa > Chordata > Aves > Charadriiformes > Stercorariidae > Stercorarius > Stercorarius parasiticus. The sequence goes on along the minus strand of VWZL01000732.1, from coordinate 424,853 downwards.
GGTGTGCTTGTGTTCAAGGGCTACGGCCAGGGGAATCTCCTAGCCCCCAGGATGGGATCAAAGGTTGAAGCCATGAAGCCTGGAGGGCTTGTGCCTCCTCTCTTACCCAGCAACGGGACACCAAAGAGGACGCATGAATGCATGAAGGAGCATTTGCTGGTAGAGATGGACAGATAAATGAGAAAATCTACAGGAGAGCACATGGGTGTAAAGCCAGGCTCTACCAGAGCCTGATGACACAAAACAGAGTTAATAAGCTTGTTCCCAAGGTGCCTGGCCATGCTGTCCCGCCAGGTCTGGGACAAACCCATTGGTCAAAAAATCCAAAAACCAAAAAACACCCAATCAATTTTAACTTTCTTTTTACCAATGAAGAATTTCATCCGTTTGTTATAAACTGTAATACAAACCCTACTTTAAAAAGGAGAAAAAGAAAAAAAATAAGTAAATCAAAGCAAACCACTCATGCAAGGTGGTCCAAACTTTGACTTCCGGTCCTTTCCTTGGATAAGTTTGCCAAGTCAGTCCCTGAGGGAGCAGAAGTGCAACCCCCACACCTGCGGAAATACTCCCCTCAGCTTCTCATTTTCAGACGGGAGCACTCCAAGAGGGATATAAGATGTGAGTGCTACCAGGTTATCAGCTTGTGCGAGGGACGATTTGCACAGCTGGCAGAAGGTGTGCAGGAAGGGCCACGCCAAGGCATCCTTGACAACGGGGTTACTTATTCCCTGAGCTGAGTACCCTCAAACTTGTTTCAGTCCAACGGAGCCAGACTGGCTCGGACAGGGCAAACAGCAGAGATTGCGAGTCTGATCCATTTTGTTTGAAAACAGCGTCATGTATCTCCCAACACAAAGCAACCAGAAAGGCTTTGGGTTTGCAGGGATGGCATGGCTTTTCTCCCATCGTCTGGGGGACAAAGAAACATCAGCATGCCAGCAGAGCTGGACCAGCAAGGAGCTGCTCTGCGGTGGGGAAGTAGCTCTGGGACAGAGCAGCGTGGGGAGTGGGGAGACGGGACTCAGTCCTGCGTGCCAGCCGTGGCCGGCTGCCCACGCCTCTGCAGCGGCATTCGGCACAGGTGACATTTACACAGACCAAAGCGGGCCCGGAGTCTGTCTGTCAGGTAATGCGAGGTGACAAGCGAAGCCGGGGATTCAGCTGGCTGCGAGGGGGCCCTGCAGAGAGGAGGGCTGCCCTGTGTCGAGAGGAGAGGGCTCCATGGCTGGCGCAGCCCCTGCCCGCGGGAGCCGAATGCAGCTCCCAGACTGGACAGGCCCCACAAACGGGGCGGTTCATGTCTTTCTCCCTTATCTCCTGCCTTGCCATTAATGCTTGGACAGGTGGGTTCAGGGAAGCCTGATATCGTATTTATTTCTCTCCTGGAGAAGCAGGGGAAGAGAGCACAGGAGGGAACTACCTTGTGTGGATTCTCTGATGTCTCCACTGCGAACATGCGGTGTCCAGAGAACCCAGCGCCTCAATCAACCCTCCATGAGCTCTCTTGTACAGACAGGCACACACATTAGCCTTCTCTTTGTAGGAAGCAAAGTTTTAAAAGAAACTTGCTTCCATGTGCTTTGCTGTTTCAAACTGCCTCTGCAAACGCATCACATCACTTGCTGCAAAGAGCAGCAGTGGGTTGGAAGTCTGCAGAAAGACACAACGTCCATCCTGTTGCTTTAGCATTCAGAATAAGGATCACATCTAACGTCAGCATAAACAACTCTGCTGACAATAGAAAAAATAATGAGGGAAGACCCTAAGAACCACTCTGTTCTCTGCATTTTAAAACCAGTGCCCTTGAGGACACAGACAACATTCACCCCCCAGCCACTGAAGCTGAGCAAGGACACAAAGCTTTGATACTCCACTTCCATCTGTGTTTCACCTTCATCTTTGCAAAAATCCTAGTCCGAGGTGGGAAACTTGCATGAACAGCCTCACAAAATCAGGAATAGATGAACACCATCTACCTCCCAGTAGATGCGTAGGTGTCCGACGGATGTACCTGCAGAGCATAGAGCTCCAGGTCCACCATACCAAAGCTAAACAGCCAGGTCTGGGCTAACACAGCTAAACTGGTCCAGGACCAACAGTAGCTCAATAAAGCCAACTTGGATACCTCTGTGCTGTCAGCGCTTCACAGGTAAAGTCGGGCATGGAAGCAAAGACAAGCTGCAAGGGAGCACAGGGCCACAAATGCCTTGGCTAAGGCAGTGGGAAGAGAAGTGTCCAGCCTGCAACCGATAAAGGTGTCTTGATTTTCAACCAAATAATGGCAGGAAACACCAGTCTCAGCCATTCTGTTTGAGCAAAAAGTGGAATGAGAATGCACAGACACCAGAAACATCCAAGTCCTACATACACTGTCTATTTAACCAACATGGGTTACAAGTTTGTTTTGGTTAAAGCTCTAACACCTAGCAAAGCCTTGAGAGGAAAGGTATCAGTGTTAAACACCGGGATCTTTCTTCAACTAAGGCCTAAAGGCCTCCTGAGATCTGCAGATCCCTGGCAAGCCTAGAGGTACTTTCAACCTTCACAGTTTTCTTTTTAATATCAGAGAGAATCAAAAGCTGGAATAAACCCTTCAAACAATGAAAAACACACTTGTGCCTCTCAGGCCTCAGATATAGACAGAAAGGGTTCATTTCATTGGCATGAACAACTAAAGGGGCAAATTGCCCTGCCTGACACATGACTAGCAAAACTTTGCAGATACTTCAGCCTCCACAGATCAGAGAGCACCAAGAAGTGGGAAGTGACATGCAGAGAAGGGCTGATTTCAGCCGAGGAGCACAGGCATGCGTGGGAAGTACAGCTTGGCAGGCAGCTCGCCCTTGGGGATGACCTTCAAGGGGAAATACCTGTGAGAAACACTCCTGAAACTGGATGTAGTTATGTAGCAGGGAACCCATGTTAACTGGAATCAAAGTTTTGCTGATATGACTGCAGAAGTAGTTTTTGTTTAATACACGGAAGCTAAACTGAAAAACTATTCCCTTTCTGGTGATATTTTTAACTGTCCAAGCAGATTTCCACAGGCAGTACAGATCGGCATGCTAATATCCTACGGAAAGGTTATTATTTTTGCCTTGCTTTTAAGGTCCAGTAACCTTTGTGCTTCCATCTTTCCACTCAACTCTGAGTCAATAAATAATGCAGCCTTCCCCTGGCAGCTAACGTCACAGAGGAGCAAAAATTTTTGGAGGTGTGCTGGCACAAATGCAAACAGGGGCTTTTGCAACAGGGATCTGCACAGGGCAGGAGACCAACAAGCAGGAAAAAAGCTTCCGACAGCTCTCCGGGTGGTGGGAAGAGCTTCTCCTTCTCCTCTCAGGCAATGCTCCTGCGCTGTCCTTGCAAACAGGGGCCACCCAAAACCGTGGCCCAAAAGCAGCAGTGGGCTGGAAGCACACAAGACATTCAACTGCCCTGCTGCAGGCTCAGCATCAGATGCTGTTTTGAGGTCTTGCTCTGATTTGACTGAAATTGGACAGTGGGTCAATAGCTTAATATGTCCAAGGACATTTGGAAGAGACACACCTGCAGCGTAACCACATATTCTTCTCCCCAGGAAGCTAAGCTAAGGAGGAGGGAAGAAAGGAGCACAATCCACAGAAGCTACACGGGCTTTGCCATGACTTTGACAGGAACCATGCATAACAGGGTAACTCTGTGACTATGGTGATCTTGCCAACCAACAACCCCTTTAGCAATTGCTTGTCAGATAATTAAAATAAGGACTGCAAGGCAAAGTTACTCACCCTAACAATGTATCACATCCCCCTGGTGACCCCAGTAATACACAGGAGTTCAATAAAGTTTCTCATCTCCAAAGAAATAAAAGTTGCTAAATTTGAGGCCTGAAGGGTTTTTCATTATTGTTGACCAGATTTTCCACCTGGCAAGTGATATCTCCAGCACAGCATCCATCAGGAAGAAAAACATGTTCAAACTCCTACAGTGGTCTTTAAACTCCTGGAGAGGATCTAACTGGCTGCAAGGTCTATGGCTGCCTCAGGCAATTGAAGGCAAGTGTCTCCTGCTTTAAAAAAAAAAAAAATATATATATATGTGTATGTATTTCCCTAGCTGCAGGAGTTGCCCAGTCACTGTATTTGCTCATATTTCTGCTGGGTCAAAGAGCCCTCTTCCATCTTCAAGCTGTGACACCCAGGGGAAAAGCATTCTGCAGGTCACAAAACCTGGGACCATCACAGATGAAAATGGTGCCAGGCAGCAGCCCCACTCCAGGCACAACCTGGGTTTTCCTCTCCGTATCCCCCAAACGACCTGGCCTAACCCTGCTTTGCTTGGGAGAGCTGACAAGATTGCAGCCGGAGGTGGTGTGGCCACAGGCCAAGTTACATGAGTACTAATAAAAGAGACTCTGTGGAGGAGCCAAGTTAGTTCTTGTCCCCAACCAACTGTGCCAGAGAGTGCTCAGAGAGAGAGGACAGCCAGCACAGCATCTTTCCTTGTCCTGGGAGTTGGGCTCCGGATGAAATGCATCCTTCTGGAGAATAAAACCACATTTTGAAACCCTTTCATTGCTCCTATAGCCCAGGCTGTGAAGGCAAATCCATCTGCCTTAGCGTACATTTCCTGCTTTAGATGTGTAAGGGTGACTCATCTGAGCACTTTTTCCCTGCTACTCTGCAAACTCATCAAGAACACTTTAGAGCCTGTCCTTTCCTCATTGCAAATGATGTGCTTATTACCAATTTGTGTATGTACATTCTCAAATTCGATGGTGTTATTCAGACATTTGAGGCCAAAGTGATGGTTACACACCATCAAAAATGTGTACCTTATTTCTAACCCGAACATAGATAAAATTAAGTTAAAGCATAAGCAACAGTTACTTGAATGCAAAAAAGAAAGCAATTTTTTGCTTTTTGCTGTTATGCTCAAAATGAAGCCCAGAATTTCAGAGCAAAAGGAAATCTAAATACACTAAGAGCTAGACATGCTGAACAGGAGCAGCCACATCACCTTAACTCTGTCCTCCAGCAACACAATGCAAGAACAATGAATGCAACAAGCTGACAGTCTAGTGTGGACACTGCCCTTTTCCACCATCTTGATGTCCCCCTTCATGGTGACAGTGCAAACTGGACATGGAACAGTTTCGTAGCTATTTTTAAAGGAGAGGGAGCAGCAAAGACAATGAACATATTGTGGACCTGCCAGAGATGCAGGTTGCTGGCATGGGCTTTGTGGTGAGGATCCCAAAGCGGTGGGCATCTGACACACCACACCACCACTGATGGTCACTGTGATTCCCCCTGCTTCATCCCTCTCAAAGTGTCCTCTCGCACAGCCCACGGGCCCTAAAGTTGTATGGCCAGAGCACCAATTGCCATCTCAAACAGCCAGAAATCCCTCTCTGGAGACCAAACAACCCAGGGAGAGGCAGCCCCAACACCACCTGCAAGCCCCCAGGCCCCTCAAGCTATCTTAGGAGCATGGAAGCCCTCCAGCTTTGAGGGCAGCATAGATGTGAGCAATGACCTGCAGTTCTATAGCATCCAGGGCGCATAGGACAGGCCACGGTGACTGTTTTAAAGCAGCAAAAACATAACTTTGCCAATGCTTTTGCATCTCTGTCAGCAGTCCACCTGCAGAAAATTCTTCTGTTTCTCTAAACCAAGTTAGAAGCAGTTAAAACACCAGCTAAATATACTTTTAAATTAAAGTTAAAGTCACAATGTATTGAACGGCTGGTGGAATGGAAAATAGTGCCTTTGTCTTTATTGGTGGAGCAGGATTACCTCTGCTTCTATTACCAATTTCCTCTCCTAGAAATCTCCCAAAGGCTCTGCTGAGTGCCATGACCTCTGTCTCTACAGGGATCTGTGCCTGGTTCCTACGAAGATCAGTTTGAATGTCACTTTTCTTTCACTTCCTTGCAAATTTGTAATACTCAACAAATTGAACACAAATAACACTTCCATTGTTTCACTCTTATTGCAGCAATAGGAGAGACCAGTGAGCAATAGACTCTTCCAACAAGTCATCTCTTTTTTGCAGAAACTGCCTAAAAAAAGGTATTTTGGAAAGTCAAGCGCTTATGAAACTTGAGGATGACTTGATGCAATACCAATGACTTTTCTGGAGTTGGAGAATTACCAGAGGTGAGCACCTGGTGCAAGAGGGAGGGAAAAAAAAAATATATATATATATACACACACACATATAGTGGGAACATCCCATGTGCAATCCAATGTCTGCACAAACCTCTTCTTTAGCAGAGAAATAACAGATTGATGTATACAGCCCAGGGGCCTCCAGAGAGGGTCCTGGAGGCATTTACTCACCCTGAAGGGCTGGGAACAACCTGAGTAGTTTTCCAGAGACACTAAGACTTTGCACGTCCACAAGTGACAATGCACTGTAACTTCCCTGGAGCGGCATCAATATTTTGCCAGCAGCCAACATGTGGGTGCTCCCAGCCCCTTGCAGCCAAGCACTCCAACCTGCCCACTCCCCTACACCTCCTCAGCCCATTCCCCTTATACATCCCCCATGCTAGGGCAAGAATAACAACTTCAGATAAAAATAATGAGAGCACCCCAGTAATTGCAAAGCCCTTTTTCCCCCCAAGAGCGGTTCTGGTTTCTGCAACTGGGGCTGGCTCACGGCTGATGTGCGCGGGGGTATTGCGGCTCGCAGCCATGCAGACACAGCCCTTCGCAGACCGTTGTCTTGCTGTGCGGCCTCATTTGGCTAATCTTACACAGCTTCACGCGATTATGGTGGTATCTGTGTCACAAGGGCAGGAGACAGCCACTGGGCAAGGAAAGAGCCCTCTTCAGAATTTCTTGGGGGACGTTTTGTGTTTTAAAAGTAATTTTTTCCTCCAAGAACTTAATAAAAAGGCAATTGGAAAGATACTTACTTAGTTTGATCCTATTCTTTCAATGAATAGATTCAGTCCATCACACACAAACACACACATGCATCTCTCAAATGCCATACACTAAACTTCAGAGCAAAAAGTCGTGGTTTGACTCAAGCCTGCATAATTTCAGGCGGCTTGGTTTGGCTGTGCTGAAGTTCACAGCACATATAATCACAGGACAGCCTCAATCATAGCACACAGGCATCATAGGTTACAGCCACATACGACCTAGGTTAAACGTGTTTTTAAATTCCCTTTAGCCTCCCCCCCCCCGGACCCCATATTCCTACTGCGGGATCAGTTCCTCCACCTCACCCAGAAGGCACAGATTGCAAACGCAAGTAAAATACTTACTGCCAAAGCCTGCAGGAAACTTAATGAAGTGAGGATAATTCCCGTACATGTTTAATCTTCAGTTCATCTCTTGCCTTTCTAAACACAACTGCCTCCTCTAACTTCAAAGCTGCCTGGAGTGTGGCGCAGCCCGCCGGGGTCGGGACATGGCTCTGGAAGAGCGGGGGCTCTCAGAGGGTGCCGGGGCAGATGTCTCCTCCCGTGGCCTCATCCTCCCTTCACGCCGGCAGCAGCTGCTCGCCCGGATAAGACATGCTCTTGTTCACCGCCGCTCAGCGCTGGCTCCCGTGCTCAGCTGTCTCGGCTCCCTGTGAATTCATGGCAGACCCTCCGGGTAGCATAATCGCCCAGATAAGACGCCAATCAATGCATGACGGCTCCGCTATAGATCAGAAATTGGGAGGAGGTGTGCAGTGGGGGGAGGTTAGGTTGTTTAGGGGTGGAGCATCGTGGAGAAGGAGGGGGGTGCTTTGCTTTTCCACCAGTGAAGATTCGATGCAGTTTATCAGTTATACTAGCCCCAACCATATAGAGGTGTTTTCCGAAGACGGGAAGGGCCAGCCCTCACCCAGGGGACGGGCTGGCTGACAGACTGGACAGGAGCAGACATGCAATCATCCCAGCACTTTGGGGCAAGGAGCTCCGTGCTCCCATCCCACACCAAGCCTTGCCTCGGCTGTCCTCCTGGCATCAAGTCATGGCCCCTGCAGTGACAGACTGAAGTCACCCCAAGGAAATACAGCCAGGGCTGAGGAGGATCAGGACCTTCCTGGGGCTAGTGGAGCTGGAAGCTCAATTCCCCTCCCCAACCCCATCCGATGGGGTTCAAAAACGACACAAACCACCCCCAAAAAAGCATCATTAGCTAGTTGCTAAAGCTGTATGGGATGAGAAGAGGTAGGGACACAGAACAGAGCCCAGGGGGCTCAATCCATGCCACATACAGAGTCAGTACAGCATTCACAGCCATGGCAGCAGAAGGCAGTACACTTCACAGACAGTCCCATATGCACATCCACAACTTCAATTTAACGTCCACCACCCTGGTAACGAAGTGCTGCAGGAAACAGGGAGAAATAAGCAGAAACAAGCAGCCAGCTGCCAGACTGAGGCAAAGCCACATGCAGTCTCCGCGCTGCCTCCTCCGGCGACTGGTGCTCAGGATGGGGAGCAGTCCCAGTTCCCTGCCCAGCAAGCCCCCTGCCCAACTGCTGCAATTCTGGGGAAGAGGCAGGGATGCAGGCAGTAGCACAGCCCGCTGTTTCTGGTTTCTGATCTGGGTGACCTGGGATGAAATCACCTCAAAGGAATGGAGGAGGGAGGAATTTTGCCTGAGGTTGTAAAGTGAGCAGAGACCAAGGTCTGCATTTACTCACATGCAGGCCTGTGTTGGAGGAGGAGGTTGCCTTTGGCACCAGCCACATGACAGACAAAGGGGGCACAGGGCTAGCAAGGGGCTCTGCCTTCCCAGAGGGGCCACGAACCACCCCTGCATATAGGATGGGGAGCGTGCCGTGGAAGCAGTGAGACAACAAAGAGGGAAGAACAGCAGACTAGGAGACTAGGATGTTTGGCATCCTTCAAGGGCCCTGCTGGCTCTTGGCTCCCTCCAGATCACCCGAGGGCCTACGCTGCCCTTTGGCACTAAGCATGCTACAAGGGGAAGGCATCGCAATATGCCAGGGCAGAGCTGTTCACAGCGTCCAGACGCAGCTCAGGCAGATGCTGACTGAGGCGCTGTCAGCCCTGAGGTATTATGTGTGCAGAAGGAAAGGTTACCCTTGTTAGCTCTGTTTCTTGCTTCGCTCTCAGACATTGACATACCCATTTCTCTCCAGCAGGAGAGTTTAAGCAAGGGAAGGTTAGGGGGGTTTTTTGGGTTGTTCCCCCCCTTAATGATTTTTAAGTTATTTCTGAAAGGTGATTTGCCTTCCTCCTATTTCTGCTCTGAATCTGTTTGCAAGCACCTGATAACGTACAATATCAGGAGGACACCATGCCATGGACACACAGCTCTTTATGGGTAGCAGGTACATCAGAGCGACTCCAGGACTTGGAGTTTATCTAGGCACAGGAGCCTAACAACTGGGAACACATCTCCACTTAGCAGAATCATAGAATGGTTTGGGTTGGAAGGGACCTTAAAGATCACCTAGTTCCAACCCCCCTGCCATGGGCAGGGACACCTCCCACTAGACCAGGCTGCTCAAAGCCCCATTCAACGTGGGCTTGAACACTTCCAGGGATGGGGCATCCACAACCTGCCTGGGCAACCTGTTCCAGTCTCTCACCACCCTCATAGGAAAGAATTTCTTCCTAATATCTAATCTAAATCTCCCCTCTTCCAGTTTAAAACCATTACCCCTTATCCTATTGCTACACTCCTTGATAAAGAGCCCCTCCCCATCTCTCCTATAGGCCCTCTTTAGGTACTGAACGAATGGATAACCAGACTGGTGCCAGGAGCAAGGAGGTTTGCAGGCAATAGTATCAGTGTTCTGCATAGCCCATTAGCTGTGGCCCAGGTATATGTGCACTGTTTTTTCCCCCAGTTAAAAGAGAAAAAAAAAAAAAAAAAAAAAAAAAAAAAAAAAGAGAGATCAGCATTCAGAGTAGGTTCTACTGAGGCAAAAAACAAGTAACTGCAGTCTTGCAGGGGGAATACAAACAGAAGAGATAGCTCTCATATTTTCTATCATCTGGCCAACTTTCACATCTCATTTGTTTTATTGCACAAACATAAACGGCACTGCAGAACTTCTTCAGAGGAAGAGACACAGCCAAGCAGCGTGCTTACACACCCCGCAAGTTTTGAGCTCTGGGGAAGGGAGACCAGAGGGTTTGATAACCAGCACAAGAGCATAACACAGCAGCATCTCACTGTGTGGAGTTATGTTCTGTCCCCCTCCCTGTTCAGCTGAGCTTGTGTCCTCCCCTGCCACCATCCCAACATGCGATGAGGACATCCCCAGTGAACATCCTCAGCAAGGGCCAGCCATTCTCCAAGCGTCCACAGCTACATCCATGTGCAGGAGCTGTAGGCACAGCTCCTGTTTCAGTGGGTGCTGCCCCACATTCACCTATAGGTCCCTCCAAACTCCTCTCCACCCTGCCCTAATCCAAGTGGCATCAGGTCACTGGCAACCACAGGGATTTCTAACCCATAGGCAAAGTTTGCTGTTCCAGGATAATGCTGGCTTTGCCTCCCATGCTGTCCTTTAACAGCCACTCTGGGGATCCTTGTTAGGGGCAGGAGGCAAGAGCCGGGCATGGGGCAGGGATGCCCCAAGGTCCTGCAAGCAGGGACCCAGAATGCTGTGGAGGAGCCGGCTGCAAGGTGGCTTGTTCTAATCTCTAGATAGAAAATTGGATTTCTCAGGAGGGTAATTTTTTTTTCCTCTATGACAAGACCAAAAGAAACATTTTTCAATCAAAAACCCCAACAAACAATCTGCTTCCAGAAGAAGTTATTTTCACACACACCCTCAATAAGATCCAAGACTTCCATAGAAGAGAGAGACTGTGTAGAGCCTCAGGCACAGCCTGCCTGAGGGATGTTTCTCCAATTCAGTGTCAGGGAAAGCTCTGGCATGACAGGAAGTCTGCCTGTCCAGCACCCACCCAGACCTTTCCCATCTTCTGTCCATCACCCTGCAGAGACACACCAGGGCCATCTACCCCCAGTCCCCACCAGCACTCAGAACTGAGCCACTGTTTCGAGACACAAATCCACCTTTGCACAACAGCTTTGCTTCCACCTGCTTGAGTTGCACCTTGCCACCATCTCTGCCTGGCTTGTCCCTTGTCCTCAGGCTGGATGAGAGGGCTGTGCCCCCAACGAAGCCCACACCAAGCAGCCATGGGGCAGAGTGGGAGCAGAGCCAGCGGCACGACCAGTCCAGCCCCAGCAGCACTGGGACGGAGAGGTGTGAGCAATGAAGCAGCTTTGCGTTTTAAGCGCCAACCTGGCTGAGATTTAGTAGTAGCATTAATTCTTACCATTGACACAGGATCTCAGCAGCTTTAATTCCACCCTAATGAAGTTTTAGTGGGGAATTATTTTTATTGATCTGCCCAGAGCAAAGAGCCTGATTTTAGCCCAGCTCTGCCAGCACCCCCTTCCCCATCCCTCTTTTTCTTCCAGCTTAGAAGAAAGGGGAGAGGAAAGAAGACAAAACAGCTCTGAGCTCCTTAAAAAGGTTGGCAGTCCCAAGCAGTAAGTGGATTACTTTATTGATTTTTAGCAGATCTGGGTTAGTGAGTGCTTAGTGCTGCAGAACACATGCACACACACTGAGCGACTGCAAGGAAACCCCTTCAGGCCTTTTCCTCAGGTAAAGCAAGCATCGGGCAATTCATTTAGGGGACCACCGTGGGTTTTGGGGTATGGAGAGGCTCCAGCCCCTGTACCCAGATCAGTCTGTGACAGGCTCCAGGAACGAGCTCAGCCTCTTTTAAGAGGTACCGCAGGACCACACAGAGGCAGCCCCTCAATTTCTACTAGAAATTGCACAAGTCACTGCTTCAAATTATTGAGTGCTTTTTATTTCCCCTCCTTGTTATGTAAAAGGAGAAGACATGATTGCTGCTGTTATTTTAGGAAGGAAAACCATTGCCATGGGATGCTGAATGCCATCCAGCAGCCACACCCTGGGGGGCATCAGTGACAGTGAGACTCCCAATAAAGTAGTGCCGATTGAAGCCAACTGAGATATTAACCTTGTGTTTGGGTCCCCAATTCACGCACCTCCCCATTAGCTTTCCAAGGTCAACATACTGCAGCTAATATTTCAGCAGTGTGTTGGAACAGTATCTCAAAGACCTCCCAGCACTACTCCATCAAGACTCTTGAGATGCTGGTCTCTGGAGCCAGACCCTAAATGTGGAAAGGCCTAAAGCAGAATAATCTTACCCCACCCTGCCCCAGAACCATGAAATCCAGCAATTAAGTACAGTCCCTATTCCCTGCATGTTGGATTGAACCAGGAAAACTCCAAACATGACAAAAATCCCATCAGTCCCCCATCCCATCTCTGTTTAAAGGCAAAGGCATCCTATTGTTGTGCATGTGGCAACAGCCTATGCAAATAAAAAGGCTGCAGCCCTCATAATCCTACAGCTGCACATACACCCTCCTGACACACTGCTTCGGGGCTACAGAGTCCCAGAGAAAACCCACTGCCCACGGGGTGCTGGGACTCCCTTCATATGGCTAGTGAGGTACAACAGGGGCTACCAGGCTGAGTGCCCCAGGAGCCTAAATGCCCATTCCCCTCCCTGCTTGCCTCTGAGGGAGGACACACGGACACCAGGTGACATGCTCAGGGCCAAACAGGAAGTCAGTGGCAGAGCAGGGACTTGAAACTGGGTTTCTCAAGGCTAATCAACAGACTGAACCAACCTCATCTATCTGCTGTACCAGTTGGCATTGGTCCGGGACACACAAAAAGCCACCAAAGACAATGTGTCCCCTATGATTCCTTGGAGACGGAGAGGAAGGGAGCTACTGCATCACCCCCTCCCCACTCAGCCTTGCCTTTTCTCACCGCTGTCCCTTGTAAAGCGATAACCACAGACACCAAGCTAATAAAATTAGTGCCAGAGTCCTACTGGGCTAATGCAATTACCAGCAGCAGAGTATTCAAACAGCAGCACTACAAACACACCTGCAGTAATACAGCTGCCCTCTCCTCCCCAGGCCCTCCCCATATCTCTGAGCCCCACGGTTGCCACCCACCATGGGTCCCCTTCCCCAGGGTCTGTAGGGCACGGACCACCACCCCCAGAGCCAGGCTGCTCCAGGGAGGGCACTGCCTACCTTGCAGAAAGCACTGTCCCATGCAGCCAACAGCAGGCTCTGAGGGCAGATAATTCCCAGCCTGTTTAAACCTTGGGAGACCTTCAATTACCAGCACCATAATGAGGCCCTCGACACTAATCAGCTGTGTCACCGAATCCTCTTATGCCTGCCTAAGCCCCTCCAGCAGCTTTGCTGGTTGCGGGGCCCAGCTGCCCACTCCTCCCAGGGAATTACCTCCCCAGGCAGGCACCAGTGGTGGCACAAAGCACATTTTGACACAGATGCAGGTGAGGCGCTCCCAGGCATCAGTGCCAGATGACAGGGTGACAGAGACACCTGAGCAAGCCATCTTCCCAGCCCAGAGGGCACCTGGGACCAAGCCTGCACTGGAATGGACAAATACTGCAAAATTACTGGAGGAGATATTTTAATGCTAATACTCCTTATTTGAGATGCAAAGGGCAGGCTTACATGTGTCCATCTCTGAATATGAAGTAGTATCTATACCATCAAGGCAAGCTCATTCTCTAGGATGCTCTAAGACACTTCTCAGTCCCTAACTGCGGATGGCAGGTGACCCCATCTTGCTCCGTTCCTCTGTGCTGGCACTCATTTGCAGGGCGACAGGCAGCTCCCTCCGCACATCCGTTCTGACTCACGCTTTCTGCTCCAACAATACACTTTTTAATATCATGCGAGGAGCTCAAACAACAGGTCCACTATAATGCCTAGATATCCTGAGGCAGAAAAACCATTCGGAGCCCAGCTAGAGAGAGTCAAGTCAATTAGACACTTTCTGGGGCGTCAAGCCGCCAACAATCCCAGCCTTTGTAACAGCAAAGAATTGCTGCCTATGTGCTTCCCAGCGACTCCCCCTTGCCAGAGCGGAAAGGTCAGCGGCAGTAGCGTCATGGAAAAGCAGCAAAGTATTCCTGGGAAGGTGGATCCAAAAAAATAGCAATTTGGACCCTCTGGAAAATATGGGGTTTTCTATTAAAAGCATCCATTGCTTTGGGTTGGGTTCACAGGGGAATAAGCAAGCCCATAATACAGGAGATTTGTGCTACACCAAATAGATGTTTGGGCATGCGTTGTATCCAGGAGCAATGGTTGGGTCAACAGAGTGCTCACTCAGGGTTTGGGAGCTCGTGGCTCCCTGCCTGCTTTCAGACAAGTAACTCCACCTTTTTAGCTTTGCTGGAATAAAAATCATAGAGACAAAAAAGGAACTGCAAGACCGCAACCGGGAGAGTCACGCATCCCTCTGCACTTCAAGGTAAGCACCTGACTTCTCATCAGTGGTGCAAGGCAGCAAACTGGACTATAAAACTAGGATTCCAGGTTGGATGAGGACCAAATGAAGCCAGGATTTCTTTGGGCAAGTGCTAAAGTCACTCAGATCCAACGGCAGGTCTCTGACCAAAAGGCCCTCATGTCCAGAGAAGGTTTTGGTGGGAAATGAATACTCAGCTCTTAACAAAGTCCACTTTGATGTGTCATTTGGTGTTCGGCAAGTGGCTTTGAAAGGACAGGTGAAGAAAAGGTTCACTTGATACCTCCTTAATACCACCCTGTAAGCAAACTTTCCAATCAGAGTGCCAGAGGACCTACAGGTTGTCATTTAAATGCAAGCCCCTCTTTAACCCTGCTGTATACACAACGTGAAGCTGTGATTTCTGCAAAATGCCTGAAAACAGCTAGGTTACCTTCCTTCAAAGAAAATTACATCCTGAAGACCGAGATTTCCTTATCACCTGAAAAAAAAGTTCTCAGAGAAACCTTAGAAGACACAGCCCGTGCAACTGCCTGCAATTTTGCCATTTTCCCCACAACCACCATTTCTCAGAGGAAATATTTCAACAGAAGGTGGGTTCCTTAAGCAGGTTAACCCTGCATTATTGCTTGTAGGGACAAAGAATCTAAAAAAACCAACAAAAAACCAACCACAAAAACAAGCCACCCTCTGTAACAAAAAAACGACTGATTTCAGGGCTTTTCTGACTACCCAGAAACAAACTTGAAACTTGGTCACCCCACCTATCTCTGCAGAACTCCTAGAAAACTTTCAAAAAGTTCCCCCCCCACCCCCCTTCCTGGATCCTGCTCCATTCTTTGTTCTCTTTTGCTGGCAAACCTGGATGTTTGTGAGTAGACTATGTTCCTGTCCTTATCAAGAGCCTGAACTGGGTGGCACGAAGCTGACAGGGGACAGCCGAGTCACACAAGGTGTCTGCTGGACCTTGCATTTGTTGATGGCTGCCAAAGCTCAGCACAGGGTGGGGAAAGTCTTGTCACAGCACTTCCCTGCACAAGACCACAAAGGGGTCCCACCTGCATCCCCCACGGCAGATGCCACAGCCTCCTGTGCAGCTGGGGGCTTTGCTTGGTACTCTCACTCTGTGCATCCCCACGTTCATGCTTTTACATTTCCTCCTGCTTCAGCAAGTGCAAAACTCCAGAGACAACCTGTCAATCTCCATCACATCTGGCGGCCTCAGATGGTCTATTTATACCAGACAGGCAAACGTGGGTACCCTGGAGTTCAAGGTAACAGGGGTTATTTCTGCTCCAAGTAGCAACTTTCTAAGGGGAGGAAGGCTTGTAGTCATCCAAGAGGAACAGCTTCACATCAGGGGCTAGCACCCTTCATGAAGGCACAGTAGCCATTACCAGCCACAGCTCGGTCCCCAAAGTCCCAGCCACAGCAGCCAGGCCCCAAAAGCCCAGAAGGTTGATACCTATCATAAGGCACCTCATCCCAGGCCCCTCTGTATGCTGCCATGGGAGAGGAGAGATTTGTATGTACATACCTTTGGATTTCTAACCCATGCTTTCTCCAAGCCACCAAGGTCACAGCTTCAAGCTTCCTCACACTGGGTTTCTCCACAGAGCACTGCCTGGATCAGGTGCACGGATCTGACTGCACATGGTCACATTAATGCCATAGCAAGGGCTCCGGATTTCACTGAATCTCTCCTGTCTCTCTTGCACTTCTATGTCTACAATACGATCTGCTGTCTATCAGCCAAGGTATCTGATCCAGGATAAAGCCTGCCTTATCAAGTTGGCCCATTACTATCCTTTAAAAAGGCCTGAAGAATGAGAAGGCATTTACACCAGATTAGCACTTCGCATCACATGGCCAGAGAGCTTTTGATCTGGACCAAGGGCCCGCAAGCCACATCCACCATATCACCAAGGCACAGCTTCAGTCAGCACTTCTCAGCCAGCTGTCTCTGCAGTTTAGTCCTTGCTCCAGTCAACGAGGTATTTTCTATAAGTCACAGTGGGATGGTGAGACCGCTGCCCCTCTCATAGGATGCTTGCAGCTCCTCATGATCCAGGCAGCTCACTTGGATCCCATCCCTGCTTCACTTTTTCAGATGTCACTGTCTCAATTAACCTTTTTCCACTAGATTTCAGCCTGTCCTTTGGGTCCCCCGAGAGCAGGGAAGGAAATCAACTAACACTAAAATAAAAGTGTGTCTGCACGAATGAGGGGGGGGCAGGTTTCTCAATGCTTTGCTGTCTCCTCTAATGCACAAAGATCTCATTTGTTTCTGCAATGACATTATTTTCCTGGGCATGGCTCTCCTGAACTCCACTGAGTCTCAAGCAAGTCTTGGAATAAGTTTCTGTTGCTCCATATAGTCTGATCCTGGACAGCCATCCTGGACACTGCAAGCCCCCAGCTCACACCTATAATGCCTCCGAGTCAGGAGGGGAAAAAAACAGAAAACCAAAAGCACAACATCCCCTCCTCCCCCTGAAGGAATAAACCGTACCACATTTTTGCCCAGAGACACACCCTTATCGATGCTATGCTGCAGAGACAGGCCTAAATACAGGATCCAGAGACACAGCCTAGGCATGGCAATTGGAAGAAATGAAGCACAACCAAGTCTTGCTGCCCAAGCACGAGGCACAAAATGCATTTCAGATGAGCTGAAGCCCAAAGATACCCTTCATTAATCAGCAGCAAAAAGAGACAGGAGAAGGGTGATACGAAGACCTCATCTTAGCCCTCACTGGTACACAGAGACCTCACCTCTGCCTCCACTGGTAGCTCAGACAACTCCACTTGTGGTAGTCTGGGTCTCTCCCCTAAGCCACACAGATGTCCACATCATAGAAAACCAACAGGTTCATTTTGTGATCATCTCTTTACAGATCCAACCAACGCCAGTTCAAGACTCTGCCAGCCTGGTCTGTTTGACATTCAGGGGACTGAGCCATCTCTGCCTTGCCCGGACAGATACACACATCTCTCATCTGTTCTAGCGGCTGCCTTTCCCCTGGGATTCACCTTCCAGTGGCAGCCGAAGGGAGACAAACACAACATGAAACTCAGCCAAAACGTTCTCCCATGAGATCAGTTCCTCTCGGCATTTCCCTGCAGAAACTGTTCAAAACACTTCGCCTCCCTGTGCAGCTGAGGGGCAGGTAAGGAACCAGCCACAGTGAGCATCCCTTTCCTCATCAATGCCTTCCACTGCCTTTCAAACATACTCTCTTCTCGAAAGCCACATGCTCCCCTGTACCAAATGGAAAATCCCCTGGTATTTAAAGCCATGGGAGCATGACAAAATTCCCAGTGCCCCAAAGAAAGGAACAGCCCTGGATCAAGACAAGCACAGACCACACCACACAGAGCCAAGACAGCACAGCAGCGAGGAGCAAGCATCTGAAGAATTTGCAGGGATGTGGAATGACATTTTCTGGCACTGTCAAATATCTTCTGTCTGCCCCCCAACCTCTTCCCAGTAGAAAGAGAGAGAAAGAAGTGAACACCTGCCCACAGCCACATGTTTTGGCCCTCTCCTTTAGGCCTCTGAGCAGAAGGAGCAGCCTCTGCACAGCAGAAGCAGAGAAAGGACCTGGGATGATGTGGGCACAGCAACTTGTGCTCGAGTACTGGCACTGCACTGATGTGCACTGACTTAAGTCAGCTTATTAAAGCAAGCCCTGAAGATCCCAGAGCAGCTTCTCCAACACAAAGCTGTCTCCTCTGCTAGCCAGACATATCCCAGTTGCAAAATCTGGAGCCCAGTCCCTTTTCAGGTCTTAAGCTTTCCAGATCAGCAGCACAGCCCCAAAGGCTAATCTATACCAGTAAATTCAGCAGCCCCAGGCCATGGTCCCAGGGTCTGTCCCACTGGTTATAAATACAGTCCCTGCTACTTTCCATCAGATAGTTCCCAAGCACAGTTTGGGAGTCAATACAGGCCAAGGGTTATTCCCACAGGGAACTTTAGACTTTTAAGAGCCAATCCATACCCAAACAAATCAGTCTCCCCTGGCTCATTTAATTAATGAAGCTTTCAAATCATACCTATCCACTAAATCCTGCAGCTTAAAATCCAGGACAGCAAACACACAACTCTTCAAGCATCCCAGAAGTTGTGCAAGACCCATCCCTTGGTGCTCCAACTACTTCTCTGTATTCCCCTGGGCACCTGTGCCAGGTGGGAAACTTTCCAGAAAGGCTACTCCCCTAAGCCACAGGCTTCTTCAAGCTCCCACAAGCACAGCAGGCCCAGGAGACACATTTACATGCTGTGCGCACATAACCTCTAGCCTAGAATGACACAGCAGCAAGGGAAGATGAGTATTGATGAACCCTTGGTCAGGTGAAAGAGAAGAGCTAACACAGTCAAGCACCTTAGCTGACACCAATGGACACAGCTCTCTGACAAACAAAACCATCCCATTTGCAATACCCAAGAGCTGCCCTGGTGCTTCTTTCTGGATGGAAAGCGAGGTATCGGTGCAGGCTGGCTCCCAGGACTCCGAGCAAGCAGAGCAAAAAGCAGCATCTCTGTCAGGGCTCTCCACCTCTCCTGGTCCTCTAGAAGATGCACCTTTCTGTACATCCCCATCACCTCCAGGCGAGAGTCTCCCAAAACCTCCCCCGTTATCTGTAACCCTCCTTGGAGGGCAGCCTTGATCATGTCTCTGCCAAGTACCTTGCACAGCCATTCCCTCAGAGCAGCCACATTCCTGGACTTTGTTACAAGTCAGCAACAAGAAAATGGTCATTTCCATCCACCACCTTGTATGTGGCAGTGAATGGGGCCAGGGCTGCCAGAGAACAGCCAGGTGAGGGCCAGCCAGGGATGTCTGTGCAGACATCACTACAGATTTTGGGGGCAGCCAGTCCTGGTACCACATGGTTATCACTGACGGAAGATGCCGAACAGTTCAGGGCAGAGGCTAGAGGGAGATGCCTGCTCCTCAAGCACACTCTGCTCCTACCTCCCCTGTAAGCACCCACCATTTGCAAGATGGACCTTTAGCCTGGCTCCGCCTTGCTGCTTTTTACACCCACAGGATGCTCTCACCGAGCCCATGTAGCTCTGGCCTAGTCCAAGTCCAAGTCCCAGCCCCAGCCTACATGCAGGGGTGAAAAAGAAAAGAAAGAAAAAAAAAAAGGAAAAGGCACTTGGCTCCCCAGCCACCTGCCCCATCCCCAGCTGAGCAGGAACAGACGTCCCTGGGACACCTGAAGCCCTGTGCATGCAGCCAGAGATGGATGGCTCCCTGACCAGCACATCAGCCATCCCACAGGCTGACTCTCTGCACAAGCTATCTGTCAGGGGCAGGAATCATCGCTCAGCACAGAAACAGGGCTGAGCTCCCTCTGCACCATGGGTCAGCAGGGCTCAGACCCATGTGTGCGATGCGGAGGCAAGGCTGGCCAGGGGTGCCAAGTGGGGCACGCAGTTTTGCATCTTGAGTGCCCAAGGTGCAACTGTGGAGGAGCCTGTGCTGCCCAGGTGGTGACCTGCCAAGGCACAGGTCCCCAAATGCACCCCCTTCTCCCTCAGCAGGGCTCAGTGCCCTGTTTCTGCACCCAGAGCATTTGGAGGGGGGAGTAATTCACCTGCTCCAGGGTCACTCTTTGCTTCTGTGGCCGTACATCCCTAAGAAAACTCATCCCAAAGGATGTAGCGGGCTCAGCCTGCCTGCAAGTCACCATCCCCCAAACACAACCCCATTGCCTGGCTTGAAAACCTGCCCCAAGCGCCCTGCTGTCTCCTCCTCACTTCGTGTATGCCTTTAACAGTTTGCTGGATTACCCATTGCAACTAAAATAACAAAGCTACAAAAGAAGAGGGCAAACAAACGCGATATTCTGCAGCAATTAGGGCTAAACAGGGAAAAGGGGAGCGGGGAATGAATGGACAATGGGGAGGGCAGGGACACGGTATCCCAGGCCCCGGCAGGCTGGGCACGAACTGTCCTCGGAAGGCCGGGTCCAAGCCAGGGAGCAGCGAGCTGTATATAAGGAAACGCAGGGAGATAAAAAGGGTTATTTAAACAAGCACTGGGCAGTCCCCATGGGGCCTCCAAGTCTGCGCAGATTCTTCACAGAGTGTCCAGGGAAGAGCGGCTCCTGCTTTCCCCCCCTCACCAAGTCCTTTCGGGTGGCGGGGGGACGCTGGCAAGCTGCAGTGGGGTCCACTCAGAAAGGAAGGAATCCATTAATCTCCCTGGTAATTACTGCCACATATGGATTTGCACAATTACACTCCGTTAATTGGTTATTACAGGCAAGCCAGACTGATTGGGCAGAACGGCTGGTCTTTAACCCCTTCGCTGCCCCCAGGGCCAGGCAGCCTTCCTCCCAAAACACTGCTGTATCCTCCTGTAACCTTGCTGGCTCCTATGCCAAGGATCAGCAAGCATGGCCTCCAGCACCCAGCCTGAGGCATCTTTGCTCTGATGCCTTCCTTTCAGCTGGGGTTCCCCAGGAGACAGACCCCAGGGGAAGAAATGAGGCTGCACCTCAAAATATCCAAACTCCCCAGCCGATTGCATCTGCTCTGGGTTTGCAGCAGACGCACCACATACTCCCCAGGGTGCCGAGGGACTGCAAACTCACATCTTGTTTGTTTTCAGAAGGAGACCCAGATTCTTTGTGCACTTCGACTTTGTGCCCTCAAGCCCAGCAGGATTGGTGCCAACGAGGGGAGAATCCACCCCCAAGTCTCAGTCTCTGAACGCAGCTTCTCTGACTAGATTTGCAATGCAATGCTTCTCTTCCCCAATCAAAGCACTGAAAACAGAGGCTTTACTCTAGGAATAGACAGCCATATGTAACCACAGTAGTATGGTTATTACTATGCCAAAAAGTACAGATAAAGCCCTTGTAAAACTCCAGAGAGTGTAGGACTTCTGCCAGTTGGGTGTGAAGGCAGCCTGGCCTCCCCACACCGCAGCCGCCACCTCCGACACCCCTCACAGGTAACAGGCCATCCAAGACCTGGCCCCAAAGTGTCTCATTCAGGATGCAACAGCATTTCTGGAGAAAGCTCAGAAGCAGCAGGCCAAGGCGGGAGTGATTTCTGCCAGAATCATGTCAAAGGCTTCCTGTTAAAAAGCTGTAACAAGAAAGCAAACAGGAGTGTTGCAGAAAACCCACAGGGCAGCAGAGCCCATGTGAGGTGAGAGCTGTGCTCAGCAGCCACTAACGTCAAGGACAAAGCCGGCATTAGCATCCTGGCATGTCAAAGCCACCACACCGCTGCGCGGCTTTTTCAGACTCACGCCTATGTGATGCTCCTCCACAAGAGAGGGCACAGAGAAACCAACTCCAGACAGCTCACATCACCCAGATAGAGAAGGCCTTACACAGCAATGCACCACTACACCACTCTGTACCTCCCTATCCTGCCACATTGAGTTTTGCTCTCATTTATTGCATTATTGCAGTTTCCCAGAGATTTCCTCTCTACCCTCACTGTCACACACATGGACAAGCCTTGAGATAACAGCCTGCTGCCCCATCCTCTCCCTTTCCCAAGGGCAGCCCAACACCCTTCCCCAGGGCGGCAGCAGCTGCTCGGCAGTAGGATATTGCTCAGCACAACCAAGGCACTTATGAGAAGACTGAAGCAGAACCAGGCATCACACAAGGCACATGGCAAAGGCTTTCAGCTCAACTTCTGAATCACCCCAGCAAGCTACTGCAACAGGAGCAAGAAGAGAAACCAAGCAGAATCACAGCAAGACAAAAAAACCTCTGACTCCAAACCACCCTCTAGCCTCATCCTCTGGGTAAAAAAAAGCCTTGGGAAGCCCACCTGAGGTTTTCAGCTGAAGTAGATCAAGGGGAGACTCAAAACACCTGCAATGAACACCCACCCTTTCCTCTACTGCTATCTCTGCAAAAATGCCTGCTACAACACTGTTAGTCTAGCCCAGAGGAAATCTCCTTCTCATCAGCTGATTAAAGGGCTTTTACTCTCTTTTTACCCTCTGCTGTAAGGAGTAGGTCCAGCAATAGAAGTCTTCTCCCTAGAGGGTCACTGGAGTTACATGAAAGTTGCAGTAGGGTTTGCTCCTGTTGTTTCAGTCACCTGTGATTTCCCAGCTCCCTGGTTTCAATATAGGAATTTCTTTCTTGTGCAAAAGCTGGCTCTAAGCTCGCTGTCTGAAGGGAACCATCACGTCCATTGTAAAGGCAGTGTCTCCCAGCTCCCTGTGAATGTTTTCAGACATGCATGTGCTTGTCTTGGAGGAAGAGAAAGGCAGGGTAGCCCCACACTCATGAAATGTTGCTGCTGATCCCTCCCGTAAAATTGCCTCTGCAAAGTTTGGAATGAATCTTCGGAGCTGTCAAAGGGAAGATCGGGCAGAAGCTGCAACGGTGCTTAAAAAGGTCAGCTGGGAAAAGTCAGGGTGGGAAGGATGCTTGCTTTATTGACAGATGGAGAGTGGAAGGGGCTAACCTGTGGGTACCTGCAAGCTGGTTTTGGCAGCACACGCTAGACTTCAACTCTGGGCTCTGTTGGCTGCAGCTGGTGACAAATCCCATGTGGATCACTTCCAGACAACTGAGTCTGGGGACTAAGCCTGAAACTGTGACTGGGGCGGAGGCACCAAGCAGAGCTCTTGTGTAGCCTTCTTTCATCCTGAGGGATGAGAGCAGGCTGGTGGGATGGATGCCTTTCTGGCTCTCATGACCCAGATCAGCTTTTTAGATCTCTAAGACTTGAACATCATTTTCTCTCTGTCCTTCACTTACACGCACACCTATTTGTCCAGGTTTCTGTAGGAAATGGAGCTGTCAGCATACAAGAATTTGCTGGCAGTTTCTTATGTATAAAGTGAATCACCCCACTAAAAAGCCAGGGAATCTTCCAAAACTGATGGAATTTGACCCAAACTTCCTTCACCCTGGGAGCACTTTAGAGTCCTAGTTCTCAGTCCTGCCTTTTGCCAAAGTCTCCTTCCCTGTAGCCTGGCTCAGGGGAAAGATTTAACCCACAGATTCTTTGTTTGCCTCACAGGTGGTCTGAGCCCAGACAACAGGAGAGATTTGCCAGCCCCTTGTCACCAGCTCAGCGAGTCCTGGACACCAGCAAGTATGTCTTTGGGGCAGACATTAGCAATGGTAGGCGATAATGGGCCCCACTGTGCCCCACAGGCTGCCAACACACACTAAGGACAGCCACGGTCTGTGCAGCTGAGGGAAGGGAGGCAGGGAAAAGGGGAAAGCAACTTCACTGCAAGCCCAAGCCAGAGCCAGCAAATGCCTATCTACTGCCTGCTACCTTGTCATCTCAGCGTGCTGCCTGCCCGTTTGCCCTCAGTTAACATCTCCGGGCCTTTTAGGAGCAATCCCTGCCCTCTCTGCAGTCCCCCCAGCCCTCTGATCTGCCCAAGACAGCTGGGTTTCGATACCCAGGGTTTGGTCCCGGTATAAAGGTTATTTTGCATCTGACCGGATCAATTCCAGCTTTCTGCCACTGGTTTACCTGATATACAGGAATCAGACAAATAGTGTATCTGCTGATGCTAATTAAACTTGATAATGATATGGATATGGAAGATATTTACTAAGAAAGCAGCAAGAGAAGTTTCTGTTTTAAATGTTATGTGACTTGGAAATACGTAAAAGCAAGTAAACATGTTCCTTTTGGTCAGAATATTGTTATACATATATTGCAAAGAGCTCATATGCAGCAGAGGTAGTGAAACACGTTGGGTCAGGTCAAAACACAAACCAGGTTCAAAGGGATCTGAATTAGTTAGACCATTACAGCATTTTCACAGTGGAATTCCCTCTCTTTCACTCTGTACATACACATGCACATATATAACATATTTGACAAAATCAATATTTATCCAGGGAGAGCTTCAGTTTTGGAGAAACATCACTTTGTTAAAAGTATTATTCTCACGGAGAATTCTTGACTAGCTTCACATGTAACTTCCACCTGTCCTTTATTAACCTTTATGAGCTGATCCCCAGAACTCCTTTAATACAAGCCATTGCAACCCTCACCCGTAAGTACAGTATCCCCTTCCATACCCTGAACACTTTTCTTTCCTCCTGTTAAAGGAGGAAAGCACAGACTCACAGAAAACAGGTTTGGAAGAGATATGGCAAGTTCATCTCGCCCATCTTCCTGCCCCAAATCAGACCAGAGACCTTCAGGGACAGAGCTGCCACCTCCTTCCCCAGCCCATCTGTCCCATCACATCTCCACCACTCATTAAACAGCTTTTCCCAGTGCCTAAACTGAGCCTTCCCTCCTGCAATGGAGAGTGCAGCACAGTGCTACGAGGGTTTCTTTCCAAAACCTGTGCCTGAAGTAAACTCCCATAAAGGCTCTGTTCAGTCGGCACCTATTGCTATAGGAGTAATGTGCCCAGGAGGCTGGGCAAACCCCGTGGCTCTTGGCAATGGCCACAGTCGTGTGCCGCCACCCCTCTGCACAGCTGCCCAGGCTGCTGTTCAGCACAGCCAATTCACATGGGGTCAGGGCTAGGACTTACAGAAGTGAGGGAAGGAGCCTGTCTCCAGGGAATAAGGAGCCTGCGTGCCTGGCTGCATTTCCAACCTGCGTCCTGTCTCTTCAGTAGACTCAACCATGAAGGGAGGTTTGGGATCAGCTCTCTCAGCTGTGCTGGGCTGTTGGAGAAAGAAAGGAGTGTTTACATATTACAAAGCAGCATCCTCGCGATCTGTCCTAAGTTACAAATTTACCTCTCAGACCTTGACCGGGACTGGGGTTTCCGGTGTTTGCTCTTTGGGCTCCTGTCTCTTTGGAAAGCAGGAGATGTTGCAATGCCGGGGGGAGGGATGGCTGCACGGGCTGCCTGGGAAAGGCCCTGCAATGCAAAGGAGTTGGTCTGAAGTGGCTCTGCTGAGAAAACGTCTCCTGGAGGCGATTTCCTAAAGGAATAAAAACAAGCAAACAACTGCCATCCTGTCTGAGCATCTGTCTCAGTTCTGCTTTCCTCCTCCTCTCTGCCAGTTTGTCTTTTTTCTCTCATCTGCAAGCCTACCCACTCTAACTGATAACAAACTTTGCCATCGAGAAGGTGGTAGTGCTAGCCACATCACCACTGGACTCCAGGGGGGACCAGGCATAGCTGGCCATTGACTCACCAAAGCTGTCTGAGGACCGTGGGGGCAGGTGACAAGGGAGCAATGTCCTGTACGCATTCCTGGGCGGTGTCACTAGCTGCCTGCAGGTGACCTGGACAGACCCTTGTCTCCAGAATGTTTTCAGAAGACAACCAGCCTGTGTTGCGACCAGTTTTTCTTGTGCTGAAGTTAAAGCCCCTGGCTTTGTCCCTAAGCCTGCTTATCTCTGTTACACTCTCAAACCTTGCACGGGCGTCCCCCTGCATCTTCCCCTGTATTTGGATTTTGCCAGTCCTGGTGGAGGAGCTACAAGCAAACAACATTCCTCTCCTCAGTCTGCACTGATAATCTCGGATCTCATCTCCTCTGCGCTCCCCTTCAGGCTGTGCCAACATCGCCGGGGTTGGGGAGGGCAGGATTGCTCCGACTTCGCTGCCTCATCCCGTACACTGTGTGCTGCCCGGCCCAGCACAACCCCACAAAGAATATTCCTCTGGGATGTGAGTCAGACCTGCCAGGGGGTTTTAACCACCTCCTTTTCCTAGATTTCTCCACGTTTACAGCAAGAAAGCATACAGGTCCCAGAGTACAGAGTGATCTCAAGACTTCTCCTTCCAGAGACTTTCAGAAATCGGAGCCCGCGCATTGCTGTAATCCCCTCAGATCAGCAGACAGAGCGTTGCTAAAGCCAAGGTGGGCCACACAGCTCCTTCCACATCAGTGCCAACTTCTGGGACATCTCCCGCAGGAGAAACAGCCACGTGGAATTCAGGCAGGCAGAGCTAGCAAGGATGCTGAATTGCTGGTTTGACTTTGCTTGCACTTTCAGGAAATTCTTAATCTGAAATTGTGACAAATTCCCCAAAAATTCAAGTTCTTATGGAGCTGAAACCCTGCAGGGTAGTCTGGATTGGAGGCAGGAGGTGAGAAAATAGACATGGAAGTATAAGACACCCTGTGGCATCAGTTCTGACCCTCTTTAGGAGCCACAGAAAGCCAGCGTGCTCTGTCTGCTGTCTCTTCTCCCCACAAGCATTGCCCCTCTGACATCCTTACACTGCTGTGGGTACGATGGATCCAAACTCCTCCTCCCTTTTTTTGTTTTCACCCGGGAAGGGCTGCCCCCCACTAGTCAGGTACTCCAGATCCTCTCAGACCTGCCACTGACCTTTCAGATCCACTCCGGTTTGCCTCCCCAGTTCCCAAAGACAGCAAGCTTTCTGTGCCCTGAGCTGTGATGCTTGGATCCCTCTTGCTGTACCTTTCCCTTTCTCAGACCTAACATATCGCAGCAGATGCCAGAGCATGGAACCACTCCAGAAACAAATCTGCGGTGTTAGGTGGCACAGCTTTAATTACGTGACAGGAGCCAGAAGAAAGGCTACGAAACGCTGCTCTTTCGAACTCTTAAACCTCCACTCAGGGCACTTTGTGAGCTGCGGGCAGAAGTAGCAGGACATGAATTCTGCAAGCACACAAAGGAGCCGAATCAATGTCCTGTTGATACAGCCCAGCAAAATAAGCTAATGATGGACAGGACTGCAAGTTTTCATATGTGAGGGAAGGATTTACAGTGATACCAAAGGAATTATTTCAGCCCCGCAGTGACAATACACACCCGCTTCCTTATTATATTTTATTGATCTTGCCCTAAATACATGTGCCTGGAGGAAATGATGCATAAATTACTAACGAGTTAATTTCTTGCTCCGACACAGACTCACAACAGCCTTTGAAGGGGAACCAGGAAAGACAATGTGTGAAAGGATAAAGGCAATGAGACAAGCTTGGATGTAATAATCCCATGTGAATGATTATTGCTGCAACTAATGTAATCTAATAATGAAGAATTTATGCCAGATGTCCCCCGGAATATGCCAGGCAGACTCAGGATTCAGCAGTGGATCCATTTCTAAGGAAACCTTGTTAGGAGGAAAAAAAATGCTGTTGTCTGTTTATCAAATGAGAGGCTGTAGACCTTTATAGTCAGAGTCGCAATAAAAGCAACGTGCAAAGCTTCCTGGGAGTGTGTTCATTAGGCCTGATTGCCAATTTGTTTTCAGGTGAAGTTTTAAGATGTTGGGTTTGGCCTATAAAGCTCCTAAGATTCTGGGAGCAGCCCATTTCAGAAACTGCCCCTTACCCCAAGACAGAGCTGCGCCCAGGATTGCCCCCGTGTCTCCCTGGGGCAGAGAGGGAGCTGCTGGGAGGGCAATCTCCAGGACAGGTGAAGGAAGAGTGAAGAATCACCTCCTTTTATTTATTTTGAACTTGCATCCTGTCAGTTCCCAGAGGGGTATCCTAGACCGGAGCTCCATCCCCATTCTGGGGCATGACGCACCCCATACCATTCCTCTCACAAGCTGCAGCATATGGGGACACCACGTAGCAGGGAAAAGGAATACGGAGAGCTCTGTACCAGAGGTGTATCATGGTGCACCCAGGCTGCTGCAAAATGAGATCAGCTTCGCCTTGGTTCATGCCATTTAGAAGCCCATCTCACAGCACACAGGTTGAGCACAGGCCTCGCGGAGCGCTGCTGGCCATCCAGGTCTTCATGAAGACCTGAACTAGACCAAATCTGTTGCCCAAAGAGTGGATCAGAGTTGGGATGATTTATTCTTTCAGGTCCAGCACCAAACAAATGCTCTTCTAGCCCAGGTATGAGACCAGCACAGGTTTCCACGGCATGTTAGGCAATCAGCCAAACCAGAGACCTGACATCAACACTTCCTCTTCATTCAAAAACCCACATGAGCTAAGTTTACAAAACAGGCACAAACCACACTTTTCGCTCTCCTTCCTTGCTTCTGCTGCTTATTCATCACCTCTTTGCAGGTATTTTGTACAGCCGTTCCAAACACCTATTCTGGTCATGCTTTGGGGTTTGACCTGCTCTTCATCATTCCTCCTTATTAACCACTGTTACTTAAGTAGCTCTGATGGGAAGAAGGGGGAAGGGAAGCTGTAGCAAGGTTCACATCCACTAAAACACAAACCACTACATTCAACTAGAAAGATTTGTTTAAGCCCTATTAACTTAATTGGGACTTAACATCTTGTTCATTTGTTGTTTTTGCAGAAGACCCAGAGATCTCCACAGTGAACCTGTGTGACTCCCATACGGAGTCACAGGCACAGAACATGGTTTGAGGGTGTCAAAATCACAGCCGCAGTGCTTCTCCCATGATCCTCCTTTGTCAGCCAGTTTGGTAGCGTAGGCTGCTTGTCTATGGTGAAATCTATTTCACGGGGGTCTTTGATCTGAGCCTGGGTGCTGCTGTTTCGTTCTAACAGGCACACAGCTGCTCCAAAGGACTTTGCAAACAATAATACAAACATAGCTGCACTTAGGACTTGCAAACCCTGATTCTAGCCAGTTTGTATGTCAGACGTCACCATGCCTAGAAACGACTTACAAACAGGACCAAAGATCAGGCCTAATTTTAGTAAGCCTTTGGGCTTTGCATCCCCTGACTGTGCTTGCTTTGATGAAACATGATCATAGGATGAAAGAAAGCAAAAACCCAGCTGGCACCTGCTGGGGGGGCAGGGAGAGAGAATCTGGCAGACAGGAGGTTCCTACAGAGATTGCCAACACTACTACACGTCTGTTTTGCTTTTTGGGCAGCATGGTGAATCCAAAGGTGATAAACATTTGGCTTGGCTGGCCAGACAAGGTGTGCCCACATCAGATGCAGCACGCTCCCTCCTCGCTCGCTAGCATCTCTGCACCTCTCAAGGCAGCTCCTTCTGCTGTGCTTCAAGTCTCCAGCCCCTGAGCTTCAGAGAGGATCCAGGCTCTGCCAGAGTGAAACACGGATGCGGGAATAGCTGCTCCCTTACAAAGAGCAGGCTGGGCTACTCTATGCCAGACATCTGGACAACTGATTTCAAATTTCAACTTGCAGCACAACACAAGGATTGTTGTTAAGAGGACATCTTTGAACCTCAGGAAACTTTGAGGTGTATCTGTAGTATTTTTAGGACCACAGCTTTATTTACAATTCGGTGCCATGAAAAGACAAATGTTTAACTAACCTGGGAGTGACTTTGTTCTCCAAACACTTTCAGTGAGGAAGAGTGACTCTGAAATGAAAAAAAATTGCTGTTGCCTGAGCACGAAAAGAGGTTAGTAAAGATTCTTGACTACCCTTTCTCTTGGTCTGAAGTCCTAAAGAAAGGACTACAGCTAACCAAAGAGCATGTAGAGTGTTCGCTTTTCACCAGTCAGGACGCAATTTCTTTCTATAAATATCTAGTGGTTTTACTGTGCCATCGAACACGCAGGTGAGCTGGCTCAATACACTTATCAGCCGACCACCTACAGTCTGAATGACTCATTGCCCCTGCAGCAGCAATCAGCAAGTAACATCTTCTGATGGAGGACAGGCAGACAAGTCAAACCACTGGGCTGTAATAACCCTTGTTAGCTTCCAAAAACCATTCCTCGCTCCCATTCTCTCTCCAGAGAAGCCTACAGCACCCCTTTGGGGGGGTGGGCTCCACATCTAGGCACGAGGACCTGTTCCCTGGGCCCACCAGCTGGGTTTTATGGAGGCGGTCTGGCCTGCTGGGCCCCTTCTAGGAAGGAAGGGGCTGCTGATAGCATTACCCTGTCTGCACTCTATCACAGGGACCGGTGCTTGCCTGCACCGGAAACTACATGCTAGGCAAACATGCAGACCTTCGTGGAAGCTACAGCAATTAGGTTAATTAAGAGCTGGGGCGGTCCCATATGTTTTCTGATCTGTTGTTTTTTAGGTTCTCTGTCGCACCTGTTCCCACAGCATCCAAACACCCTGAAGGCTTAGTTTTCCCGCTCCAGACATCGGAACAGAAGGACGGCTGTCCCAGATCAGAGCAAAAGCCTGTTTGGCCTCATATCCAGCAGCAGACAGAGAGGGCAGGAGAATAAGAACAGGACATGTTGTCATTCCCCTGTTACAGGTCCTCTGCTCTTCCTGGGAAGGTCCCAAAGCTCTTCTCTACAGAGTTCAGTATCATTCTGTCACCATCCCTCAAGGTCTTTAAAAGGCATGTAGATGTGGCGCTTAGGGACATGGTTTGGTGTTAGGTTTATGGTTGGACTTGATGATCTTAAAGGTCTTTTCCAACCTAAATGACTCTATGATTCTGTTTTAGACACAAAGTAGAGGCATGAATTTCCCAGACTCAGCCATCAGCAGCACTGGGAAATTAAACCAAGCGCTCATTTTTCCAAGCCACAACCCCAGAGTTATAAGAGCTAATAGCCCCAGCCTGGGATTTCTGGAATCCAGCCAAAGAGATTCAGACACCGAATCAAGCCCACTGTCTGGGACCTGTGCACCCAAACCCCTGGGGTTGCTTGGAGCATCCCTGCAGATGTGGGGTGCCACTGCACTGGGGGGCACCCAGGTTCCTCTCAGAGAGCCCGTGCTTTTTGCGCAGGATTCACAGCACCAGTTTCCACCTGCAGTATCACTCACAGCCTGGGACAGGGGTTTGGAGTAGGCGACTTCTCAAGGCTCGTCAAATCATGTTTCCTAGGATCCTCTGACAAGTTCTTTCCTCAGTTGCAAGCTCAGGGAGAAACTTGTTTTTCAGAGTTACCTTTGCTCATTGCAAAGTCATGGGGAGTCCAAGACAGATGGTTCATCCTTGCACAGTGCATTTCTCTGAGGCAGAACCACTTTCTGGAGCTACACTCCAATGTCGACATGAAAGCAAAGGGTATCTGTCTGCTATTTGCAACCTTCTCCACTTCCCCTGCTCATGCAGCCGCATGAATAAAGTGCTTTAAAAGTCCACAGGGTCTCCATCACCGATTTCTGTCACCAAAAGACTTGCTCACGCTTAGTAGACAGGGAAGGATGTCGCGAAGGGTCATTCACCATTTAATAGGCTGAGAACCAAAATCTGCCCTGTGTGTGAGCAAGGCAACAGGAAGCGAAAGTGACAAAACAAAAGCATTGACGGACCCATTGTGTATGTGCGTGCGGGCGTGTGTGTGTGTTATTAGCTTCATCTGGCAGCATTTGAAACACTTTTGTCAGCACCTAAAGGAACCACTTCTGAATTTAATATAGCCAAACAGAATGAATTGCAGCCTGGAGAAAACGGTGATCTATGTCTGACTTCTTTTCAGCACTTACATGGCTTCAGTGAGCCAGATGCTTGTTTGTAAGTAATTATAGTTACTTTACAAGAAACTTTTTATGTCCAGTTAGTTTTTAAAATCCGGATTTTATGCTCAATCTTAGGAAAGGCATGGATTTTTTAATGTCCTCAGTGCTCTACTCCTGGCATGTCAGCTGGGATTTTATATCAGAAGTGAAACCTTCTACTCAGGCAGAGTAAATTAAACAGAACACTGAATATTCCTGAAGAAAGAGCTAATACAGGGAAAAGAAAATGAACCAGATCAACCTGTACTGACCTCGGCAGTAATATCCAGCTGCCCTAGTTCAAAAAAGCAGAGTGACAAATGCATTCAGGTGAATGGCTGGCCTGGCCTCAGTGCAAATAAACCACCAGCCTGAGCAAACTCTGCATGTCTGAGTAGCGCGTGCAAAATTCACTGTGGCTTTACCAATTGCCCGCGCAATGCACACTGCCACTCTTCCCTCCAAAGGCACATAGCGAGGGTCTCTCACCTCTATTCCAAGCCATGTACCCGCCAAAAAAGCCAGGGAGAAGAGCACAAGTGGCAGGCAAGAAGGGTCTTGCAAAACAGAGATGGAGCTGTTCTTCCTTCCAGGAAAGGAGCAAGAGCAGTGGAGAATGTGGGCTGTCTCCCTGCTCCCTCCTGCATGGCTCCATGATGACTACTTTGTCACCATCAAGTGCTTCAGCCAAATCCTCTGCCTCTAGTTGCAAGAGTTTACTGACACAGGTGAGTTTTTCTCCACAAGTGCCTTTGACAGAGTAGATGAAACTCTGCTACGTCTGGTTGTTTGCAGGAGTTGTGTTGGTCAAAAGTGATTTGCTGTGAAGTTGCAAAGATCTTCTCCATTCTCTGACAATGTCCCAGCAGTTCCTACCTCATCTGCAGAGCTTTCCTCTGCTGCCTTCGAGGGCCATCCAGACCAGACTCCAGTCTGGGAACAGCCCCGTGACACAGACAGCATACCCTGCTCTCCACTCAGGGACCAATCTGGGGTCACTGGTACCAACTGGGACAAGGGAGGAAGAGGAAATACAGTGAGGACTGGAGAGGGACCTTTCTCTCTACCTTAGGAAATGGCTTTCTAGGACCACCCCCACTGTCTTTCTGCTCAAACTGTATCATTTCCCCATGGGATATCTTGGTTGTTCATGTGACGCCAGCATTTCACCGTGTCTGATTTTTATGTTATCTATCTGGATTGTTTGTGCTGACACAAGATAAGGTGAAGCAGGGACGTCGCTGTTTCATGCTGTGTGGGCTGCACTATATTTTCCTCTTGGTTTAGGCCAGGCTGGGCGTGATTTCCCAAGATCCCAAAGTGAATACATCCTGCCTGATCGCAGCCCCTCCTTTCCCAGAAATCATCCTGTGGAATAAGCCCTGAACAAAGTGTTTCCTCTCTCCCCTTTAACCCTTTTCCTTCCACCCAAGCGCTTTATGACCCAAGGCCTGTTCCAGAAGGCATGGATTCAGTGGGACTCCCTCTTCCTGCCCACTCAGAGGCTGTCAAAAGCCCAAAATGACAGCACTGGAGTGCCAGAAGCAAGCAAGTCACCTGCAATTTCACACCTGCCATCGCTACTTTCATGGCAGCTGGCGAGGCGAGAAGTTGATGAAGGTCCCACTTGGCCCAGGCTGAAAGTCAAAGCGACTGTTGGACTTTTCAGGGAATGTCCTTCCCTGAAGTAGGGAGGCAGGTAGAAAAACCTGCTGGCAGCTGCCCAGGGGCATCTGCTGCCTTGCTGAGGAGGTATTTGTGCTTTTTGCACGCTGTCCTGTTCTTGGCAGCAGCTTTCCTGAGCTGGAAAAAGCATTGGCCATCATCAGCTGTGGATACGCTTTTTGGGCTGTGGATTTCTTTCTCACCACTGGAGCTACCGCTGAACTGTGTTGGACAAGTCTACCTCCCTTCTCGGTGAGATTTAATAGTGCCAGGTGAGTAACGATAACCATCCAGCAGGTTTTGGCTCCACTGGTCAAATCTAACCTGCAATTTTGCTTATTTCTCCCTAAAGGTGTGTATAAGACAGGGCATAAACTAGGGAGCTCCGTAGTACAACTGTGTAAATGCTTTGACAGGCTGAGCTCTGATGCCTGCTCTTCTGCCCTCCACCAAGCTTCTGCTGCCCACTACCAACAGGAGGATGTCCTGCCTGTCCATGGGCAAGCCTGTGTGGTGTTTCTCATTTGATACGAGTTATGGCTCCTGGGGAGTAGCAATCCCGTGGACCTTTCTGGCCCTGACCAAGAGCTCACCACTGCCACTTGCTCCTCTAGATCTACAGGCTGAATTCCCCTCATCAAATACTCACGACCAACCACAGATTAGCAGCATGCTCAAGCCAGGAGGAAGGAGCCGGCCCCCTGCAAGAACCAGAGGAATTCAAACAGGAACAAGACTCAGGACAGAAACCAGACTCACAGAGGCTTGAGTATGTTGCAGTCTGGCCTCCTGGCCCTAATACCCTCTGACAGCTCCCAGAGCAGAAGCTGAGCAGGTTAGTGATTTGATCACGACACTGACTCCTGTGGGAGCTGCTGCTTCAAAGTCCCTGCTGCCAGTCCTCAGCAAAGCACGCACGGAGCTGCAAAGATGCGCAGTCTCCAGAGCCTGTAGCAGTGACTTATCTTCGTGAGTGAAGAACTGCTGGCCAAATGCTGGGTCCAGTCCAGCCCTTGAAAACTGGAGCTCTGGAAGGCAACTTCAGCCAGGCCCTGGTAAATGACTGCTTGTTTGATGGCTAATTGCTTCTGAAAACAGAAGGCACAAACCCAATCTGGGCAGGTCTTATACTGTCCGTATCACCAAGGGCCACAGAAACACCCACCTCAAATCAAACACTACCAGTCTGTTTGAGACTTTAAGTGAAATTTTGTTTCTAAGTCCCCTTCTGTCGGACTGCAGATGTAAAAAAGCTAAAGCCACCTGGGTAGCTCAGTTCATCAGGAATGTGTTAAGTTATGCCACCAAAACCATCCCCTTGCCAAGCAGCAAACACGCAGAGCTGTGAAAGGACATGCGTGCCTCCCAGTTAATGTCACCTTCACAGCTTCTATAGGTCACGGCACAAGCTCCAAAATAAGATGCCAGGCAAACACAGATCCCATTCTCAACAATGCCACAGGCCCAGGGAGAGCTGAAGAATTTGAGGGGAATGGAACAACAGGAAATAATGAAAGTCCCTCCAGCAAAAACCCTGTGGCCCTTCAGTGGTCGCACAGCACTGTACCATACAGAGGAGCAATACAATGGAGTTACTAAATGACTGCCTGGCAGCAAGTATTCCCATGGCCATTCTTGCCAGCACGGGAACTATACAGATCGCAAACAACAGAAGAGCTGTGTTCACAGGCACTGCGACAGAGACACATCCACTGCAAATAAAATTACTTCCTGAAGATCCTAAAGGCCTGGACGCCCCATGCCATCATAACTGGTAAGTCATATCCTGAAGCAGGAAAAAACAGTGCCAGGAGAGGACCAAGAATCAAGCAACCTGGACAAGGACAGGCTAGGGTTTTGCCTGTGCCCTGGACTAACATTATGTGGATTGCTGTAACCTGTAAGTCACTGCAAGGGAGGACATCCCCTTCAGGGGGTCTTTGTCTCACCTAGGGGAGGTTGTGGCTGCCCCATCCCTGGAAGTGTTCAAGGCCAGGCTGGATGGGGCTTTGAGCAGCCTGGTCTAGTGAGAGGTGTCCCTGCCCAGGGCAGGGGGGTTGGAACTAGGTGACCTTTAAGGTCCCTTCCAACCCGAACCGTTCTGTGATTCTATTCTATGATTCTACATACGGGAGAATAGAGGACTAATCCCACCCGAATGGGGTTTCAACTCCTCTGCCTCTAGAAGTCACAAGGGATGAAGGCTTGGAGAAAGAGAGGGGAAAATTTTATAGTCCCTTTTCTGGCAATAAAGCCCCTGTAAGATCCCAGGGAAAGCTGCTAGAAGCACCAGCTCTGCTCAGGAAAGGAGAAGCTGGACCGCCCTGACTGCAGCAGGGTGGGAGCCACACTGGCCTGAGTAGCTCTCTCCAGAGGATGCTACAGGGTCATGCACATAGAAGACAGCAACAAGGACAGGCTGGGGGACTCATGTGGAGGTTTAGCTCTCAAAACAGCTCCTGCAGGGATTCAGAGCAGGGCGTTTCGGGCTAATCTCTACATCCCCTCAGGGAACCTGAAGGATTACTGCTCTACATCTGCTCACAGGGTTGGGCCCCACCTTGTCAAGGCAGGGGAAGTGCTGACAGCCGCTCTCAGTTCGTTAATCGGTTTGGGATAAACAGCGATGGGCCCTGTCCACTGTGGCGCAGCACCCCTTAATTGACTCCCTTGCTTACAGGCCTGATGGCTTCTCTTGAGCATTGCCTAAAGCATGAATGCATCTCATGGTTTATCATCAAGGGCTGGCTCCTGGAAGCAGCTACAGAGAGTTACAGTGTGGCTTCCTTGGCTATGTCAGGTGTTGGGGAAGGGTGGCCAACAGGAGTGTCTGGACACCATCGGTACCTAGCCAGCACTAGCCCATGACTACAGCCCAAGGCAGGGTGGGAGCAGAGGTCCCTAGACAGCAGTCACCACTACTCCCCAGAGCTGTGCTTTCACCTGTTAGCCCATGGTCTCCCACACTCTGCTAACTTCCCAGCAAAAAGGACTGCAAAAGACCTGCGTGGGCTTATGGGTCTGTGCTGTTAACTATTCACCAAGATCACCTACTTGCTTCTCTTTCTGCTCTTCTCTCCCTCCTGAGCATGCCTCTGAAAAGCTCACTGCTGGTCCAGACACCTGCTGTACGGGACGCATCGCTGAGACTTCCTGCTTCCTTTCAGAACTGGGAATGCTTGTTTAGGACCCAGCTCCGGCTGTTCTAGCTCCCAGGCAACCACTGCCATCTGCTGGCTACTCTTTCCTTGACTGCTATGAAAATATGGAAAGCTAAATGAGGGACAGCCTTGCTATTTAGCCAGTCTTCCCCCAACCCCTGACATTCTGCTACTGAAACCATATCGACAGGGCTGACCCAAATCATTTAAATCATGTATGTTTCCAAAAAGGTAGCATTAAATTTCAAACACTTTATTAAATACTGTTACAAATAGGACAATACCTATCAGATGCTAAGTCAGAGATTCTTAATTTATGATTATAACTTAAACATAACTTAAGAAAGACTCTCATTTATAGTCAAAGCTTTAACAGCTTAATAAATCATACTTGCAATACACACACAAATCTCAGACTTTCATAATATTTGTGAATAATATGCAGGCATGAAATCCTTACATACACCTCTGAATTATTTTGAAGTTACTTAGGCCCAGATCAATGGCCACAGACCTACTCAGGAACAGGTATTTTACAATAGTTTACAGTTAATAGCACAGAAATATCCACAGTAAAAACTGCACAATTAAATATTTATGTATACACCTGTATTACAGTGCATAATCCCACAGGGATGAGATCATTTCAGATCTACTTGCTGCATTCAGAAACCAGAGTACCTAGTAAAAGCACTATGATTCCTAGTGCTATTAGAGAAAAAAAAAAGAGTTTAAAGTCCGTAAGCTTTCTGGGACATGCAGCAGAAACCCAAATAGTTGCCCCTAACAATACAGGCATATTTATTGACTGGGTCATCCTCTTAAAATGAACTGACTTCAACAATAAACCAGATCAATGGTTTCAAGGCTATTCAATTAATATTTTTCATCCCAAGTATTCTGTTTCTGCAAGCATAACCCATATGTCTCCAGAGAAGACATCTCCAGCAGTGTAGTAAGTGATGTGAAATAATGCATGTCTTCACCTCACCTAGGTACCTTTGAGTAGACCAGAGGAGAAACCAGCCTCCTCTTTAGGCAGCAGCTTACTATTTGCTCACCATCTGGACAAGAGATGGCAAGCTCCCAGTTATAACTACATGACTGAATGTAGACAGTATTTTGCCAGAAGGCCAGAGTTTTACTCTCTGCTTGTCTTCAATGGAAATACCAGGCAGCTTGAGCTCAAAATTTCTAAGCAATACACAAGGTCAATCATCTTGTCAGCAAGAGGTAAAAACATCTGGACAGCTGCTGATTTGCATGCAGTTTCATTCTCCGGGAAGTCTCTGAGACACAAGTAAAGATGGCTTCAATTCCTGCAGAGAGAATAAAATTCCTCTATAAATTGGAAAATTGGCATAGATTTGTATTTGCTCTCATTTCAGAGGAATTTGTATGCAGGAGGTAGCAAAAATGCACAAAAGTGTTCCTAATACTATATGTGGCTGGACAGAACGCTAAGCACAATCATCCTTAAGGAGCTGAATAACCATTTCAAAAGCAATAAATCCATCAGTCTTGTTAGGAACTTTCATGCAATGCCAAGATGCATATTAAGTACCCAAAGCACATATTGCTATTTCAGCAATTGTATAGCAATTAACAGCTCTGATAGCTGCACTCACAAATTCTCTTTCTTTTAATCACACAAACAATCTCATGTGCTTACCTGAAACACCTGGAGTTAGACATTCTGGCCAGCACTCTGGAAGCTACCTTCGGTGGTTAGGCTCTGGCAGCTACTATAATAAACAGAAATGAAAAGTATTTTAATGACAAATGGTTTATACCAAATGGATTTTAGCAAAGTGATTGCAGTGTTTTTCATACTGCTTTTTGAGACACAACTTACCTGGAAGGAGTAAATTTCTTTGCTGAAAAAAGAATAAGAAAAGGTATTAGCATTACAAGATGAAAGCCCCTCATGCAAACATTTTCTTCTACTAAAAAACCTCTCATTTCTGAATATCTGATAAAAAGCCATTATCTAGCAACAAATCTCAGAAGCAGTTAATACTGTGTTATCATTAGACCCATCTCAAATTCCCATTCACTTTCCCTGGCAGTAATTACTGATAAATAAAATGCTGCTCTTTTTCTTCTAATTCTTGTTTTCTAAACATTTGGGTTTTCCTATTTTTGGTTTTCAAATATTCATCCAAAAGCCAAACACGACATGCATGCAGGCTTCTTGAAAAGAATTTTGGAATTTGTTTAAGTATGGGAATTTTCACTTTTTCAAGAAGCATGATATTGGGGTTTGGAGGTGTGTTTTTTTTCTCCACTAGAATTTTTTCAGGAAGGTGAATAAAACCAGTGGACCCAGTCCAATCGCTCACCTTTTCTTCGGAGACGTCTTGCAAGCCAAAGGAGGAATGATGCCGTGGACAACAGAGAAGCACTTGTGGCTGCTATGCCCACAGAGACATAGCTGACTAGTTCAGATGCTGAAAGGATGAAAAAATTTCAGTGAGATCAAAAGGCATGTGAGGTCTCTGAAGCCCTCTCTGCGTCTTCCTTTCCCTTGTGCTCTTCAAGAGGAACCAGAATTGAAGCTTGTAACCCTTAAGTTTTCTCTTGCCAAGACAGGACATGTCCTGTACACAAGACAAAACGCTGCATACTAATAGTTATTCCACCCATTGCCAAAGCAATGGCAAGGCAACAAGCTAGCTGTACCACGATCTGTCTAACCTCAACCTCACATGACAGTTTATGCTCCTCATTTTTCATGTTTCAGTTCATATTTTAATTCTCACTGTGCTGTCTTCCTCTTTGAGCAATCCTGTTGAGATCAATGAAATTATTCAAGGTTCTAGATTCTGTTCAAGAAAACTAAGTGGAGTTGCGCTTTTAGGACATCAAGCAAAAGCATTTCAGTGAGGCCAAGTACGTTCCCACTGAGGACAGCGACAGAGCTCTTACTGCCTTGAACAGGAAGACAAGGCTGAGACTTCTATCCTGTAAAATTACAGCCTTTGACAGAAAAGCTCTGTGAGGTCTTTTGACTGAGGTTGTTCACCCAAGAAACTATCACACCAAATTAAGAAATCTATAAACTTTTCCTCTGAGAAACAGACTTATGAATGCAGATTTCCCCACAAGGTTCTGTTTCTCTAGAAAAGCTTTTGTTCTTTATTCATATGGAAAAAGCTCAACATGAGAAATATTTTAATTAAAAACCAAACCATCCAACCCAACATCAGGTTGTGGCTTTTGGTTTTGGAGAAGAAATCAACACTTTTCATCGAGGTCTTTTAGGAATTTTTCCCCTGTCTATTTTCAAAAAACATACTGAAAGATTTTGTTGGGTTTTATAATAATTCATGGACTTCCCTAGAAGTTCTAGCTCACTGGTTGATGTTACTTCCTCCACCCTTCCACACCTCATTTGACTAGAAACCCAGTGCGATCTCTCTGTGGCTAGTCACAGGTTAAATACCTTCACATGTGGGCAGACTAGCACTCCAGTTTCCTGAATGACCACACTCGAGAACATGAGAACCATTGAGCTTCCATCCTTCTAAACAGCTGAAGCGGCAGGCTGTGTTGTATGTGAAGTTCCCAGCACCATGTGAGCAATCCATAGAGCCTTTCTCAGGAGAGCTCAGTGGTTCACACTGTACAACTGAAATATAGAAAGAAATGGTTAAGAGTCATTAAGGACTTTCCTGTCTTTGGCCTTATTTTTCACACTAGCTGATGTACACTCTATTTTCAAGTTTTGACTTAGGGATCGGAGCAGTTCACAGAGCCATGAGCAGGCATTCCTAAGGCAGGGCAAGTCACAGCTGAAAACATGAGGCAGCACAGAGTTTAGTTTGGAGCCAGGACCCTATAAGAATATGGCTTTCAGTGTGCTGTCCAGTGACAAGAAAACTGTATTTTCCAACCCAGTAAGTCTTACCTTTGCATTTTGGCACTGGCTCCGACCACTGTCCCTGTGCTGTGCACTCAATGCTGGATGGACCATCCAGAACGTAGCCCTCGCTGCAGCGGAAATCACAACGCGAGCGATAGGTGAGATCTGAAGGAGCATGGTCACAGGTCACAAAGCCTTCTTCTGGCCAGGTTACAGCCTCACACCTCACAGCTGTAACACACAGATCACAACAGCAATCAGTACGGATGTCTCAGGAATTCAACATGCCAATGCTGACAACCTCGGGTGCTCAGGGGAGCAGGGATAAGGAAAGGTACCTGCACAGGATGGCTGCTGCCTGTCCCAGGCCCCAGAAGACCCACACTGCAGTGTGGCTGGTCCTGTCAGGACATATCCTTCCTCACAGGTGAACTCACAGGTGGTACCCCAGGTGAGCTCCACAGAGGGATGGGAGCAGTTCACAGCACCATGAGCAGGCATTTCTAAGGCAGGACAGGTCACGGCTGAAAAGCAAAAGAGACAGCACAGAGATTAGCTTGGAGTAGGTTAAGATGAACACTCTCCTTTGAGCTGACAAGAGGACGTGCCCTGCCTGGAGGTATTCCCTACAGAGCCATAGTGCCTCCCTTCAGACCTAGCAGTTTCTCAGGAAACAGGGATTTCAGCATGTTGCACAGTGCAGCCAGAACCCTTAAATATGCACGCTATCCTGAGAATGGGTCCAGATTATACTTCACAAGTGGACTGCAGAAACAGACACTGGCTCCCATTGGAGTGTAAGGAATAAAGACTTCCTGTCAGAACACTTAACTTCAAAAGCCTATTACCATATGTGTTGGGGACAGTTCCTGAGTATTGCTTGTCACCCTGCACTGCTGTTTCGTCGTTAATACAGCAGGCTAAATGATCCCCATGTTGAGATCTGCTTATGAAAAGTCTTATAAACACGCTGGGGATAACTGTTACTCCTTGACTACACTTGAATGAGGAAGTTTTTTCAGACTATTCGAACTACTTGAAGCTTTAATTGATTATTTCCAACCCAGTAAGTCTTACCTTTGCATTTTGGCACTGGCTCCGACCACTGTCCCTGTGCTGTGCACTCAATGCTGGATGGACCATCCAGAACGTAGCCCTCGCTGCAGCGGAAATCACAACGCGAGCGATAGGTGAGATCTGAAGGAGCATGGTCACAGGTCACAAAGCCTTCTTCTGGCCAGGTTACAGCCTCACACCTCACAGCTGTAACACACAGATCACAACAGCAATCAGTACAGATGTCTCAGGAATTCAACATGCCAATGCTGACAACCTCAGGTGCTCAGGGGAGCAGGGATAAGGAAAGGTACCTGCACAGGATGGCTGCTGCCTGTCCCAGGCCCCAGAAGACCCACACTGCAGTGTGGCTGGTCCTGTCAGGACATATCCTTCCTCACAGGTGAACTCACAGGTGGTACCCCAGGTGAGCTCCACAGAGGGATGGGAGCAGTTCACAGCACCATGAGCAGGCATTTCTAAGGCAGGACAGGTCACGGCTGAAAAGCAAAAGAGACAGCACAGAGATTAGCTTGGAACAAACCATAAAAAGTTTTTTTTCTTTCCTGAAACTTAGCAACATACCCACTAAATGAAAGCAGCTTTAGAACAGAGATCTACTGTGCTGCCATTTCAGAAAGCAGATAGGAGCGGAAAGATCTCAAAATGGAAGACTTACTCTTAAGGCAAGGCTATAAATTCATCTGCAGCTCATGGCAGCAACTAATTACAATCCAAAATTTTCCCATTCTGACTGCTGCTTGGTGATGTTTGATGCTTTTATTTGCTTCAAACAGTAGCTTATTCTAAGCCAAACATCTGAAAAAATAATTCCTATAGTCAGGAGTAACTGGCCTGTTGTGAGCAGTCTCACAGCTAGATCAGCTCCATTCCCTGTTCCTCACTAAGAGGTGGAAAAGTCTTTCCATACAAGGAAATCTAGACCAGGGCCAGAACATTCATCCTGCTTATTTCATCCCTTCAGGAACCTGTGTGCTGCAATAAAATAGCATGTTCACCACGTAACTAATTACAAACGAATGGCCCAGAACTTCAATTTGTACCTACTAACAGAGCAACACTGAAGTTTAAAGAGCTACGTAGAAAGTTTATCTATCACTGCTTGAGAAGATCACCTTTGCATGCTGCAAGGGGGGCAGACCAGGCCCCAGAAGAGGTACAGTATACAGATTCCAGTGCGGTCAGTTCATAGCCTTCCTCACACTGAGCTGTGCAGGATGAGTTGTAGCCAAAGTTCTCCAATGGATGGTTGCATTCAAGGCTCCCATGATCAGGTTTCTTTAGCGGATCACAATGCTCAACTTCAAAGAAACAGAAGGAGGTACACAGTTTCATTGGCTGAGCAGGTAAATCAACAAGCCAGACAAATTGAACACTAGCTAGCATGAACACCACCCTAGCTGAAAAGCAGGATGGAGTAATCTTACCAAACTCGCATTCAGATCCATAGAATCCAGGGTTACAACGGCAGGTGTGATTGTTAATAGTCTCTATGCATTCTCCACGGCCACTGCAGAGAGATGGGTTGCAAGAAGCTGGGGAAAAAAAAAGAAAAAAATAGAGCAAATTATAAAAGAATCAGCAATGATCACTAATGAAACCTGGCAAGTGCTTTATCTTTCTGGCACTAAACAAGCACTTTGTATAGCAAAAGAAAAGCAGGGTGTTTGGTACGTAAGATTACCCTGTCATTTCACAGAAGCATTTCAGAAATCAACACCTTTGACAGATCAGCTCACAGTGAAAGGATTCTACTGGTGGGAACTCCATGACCAGTTGTTCTCAGATAGACGTCTATTAGCAATATTTAAATTGCAAAAAGAACACTATACTATGGTG
This sequence comes from Stercorarius parasiticus, assembly GCA_013396915.1. Taxonomy (NCBI): domain Eukaryota; kingdom Metazoa; phylum Chordata; class Aves; order Charadriiformes; family Stercorariidae; genus Stercorarius; species Stercorarius parasiticus. The sequence goes on along the minus strand of VWZL01000732.1, from coordinate 381,648 downwards.
TAGGTAGAAATCCTCAACAGGTACATTCTTCATTAACTCACCACAGCTCTAATGTGGCTGTTACTTGCCTTGGACCTTTTCTTTTGACCTAGCCTTAGCCACCTCTACACAAAGTGTTTAATCTAATCCAGTGGTCTATAGTCAGCAGACAGATGCCTCCAAAAGGGCCATTCTTATCTAGCTGAGACATGTACTTGAGAGTGGGATGAAAGTCACCAACTGGAAGAGCCTGTTTCTCTCCACTGATTATAGAAAAGATCTGGTGACTTGCTCATAAAAGATGTATAATATTCTGGGAGCTAAAAGCTAAGTGAGACCAATCCAGCTCTTAGAACAAGAACAACCTCAGCCCTGTAAGGATAAGTGTACAAGTGCTTACAGGGTCAGGTAGTTAATACGTAAGACTAGGTTAAACAAACAACTCATCCCACCCACCGTCTCATCTCCCTAGGAGCACATTAGAATGGTCTTTATCATACCATACCTGTGTAGCACAAGGCGACCTTCTTTTTCTCGCACTGCTCATCATTCCATTTGCCATCATCCTTCCCTCTTTTGATGTAGATTTCAACGCAGTCCTCGTTGTTCCCTTTGCCATTTGGCTCACCTGAAGCCCAGTTTTCTGCCTCTTCTGTCAGTTCTTTGTTAGTTCCAACCCAGGTCCATACGTCATTAACTTTTCTGATGCCAATCCAGTAGTAACCCGGATTGAAGGGTAGGAAGTTATTGAGATAGTGGATTTCCTCCTTATTCTGAATGGCAACCATGTTAGTATACCTCTTTTTGCACCACAGCTCTGCTTCCCTGTAGGTCATGTTTGTGTCTGAATAATGGTATGTCCAACAATTTACTCCCTCCAGTATTGTAAGTCCTAGAATGAAAAGATGTCAAAAAATTGGTGTCTGTCTTTTTCCTTCCTCTCTCTCTAGAAGAGGGTATATAAAGCTCTATAAATATTGCAAACTTGTCAATATCTGAAACTGCATAAAAAGTAGTGGCAATTATTTTATAAACAATTAACTGGCAAGCTTCAAAAGAGGCTATGTCTGATCACACAAAGCTTTGCAGACTTCGTAGCAAACTATAGGAGCCAATTATGTATTTGACAGGCAAGCAAGGAAACATGCTGTTGGAGCTAGAGGCTCTTCTCTGTGAACCTAGCCTCAAGCTAATTGGGTCAGGTTCAAAAATTCTGTTTAATTCTGAGCTCAAACAGAACAGGCACACTAATATTACCATCCAACTAGTTTTCTACAGAGTCGTACACACTTACCATAAGCAAGAAGAGACAGAAACCACAAGCAATTCATGTTTCTGGGAGTTTTCTCTTCTCTTTATCTTTTAAGCCGACAGCTATGAAAGATCAAAGGAACACATTTGTAAAGAACAAATATCGACTTTTTACAAGTCAATATAAAATACTGTAAATGCAATCTTTTCTACATACTTTGAAACAATTATTCTAAAGACTTAAATAAGTTTTCCATTTTTAAGAAATCATTCATTTCAAAACAGTTCTTAATATCAAGATAGCTTTTAAATGTAAGCAGCATTTGAAGAACAAGAAAACAGAATTCCATCTGTCCAGTTTTCCTTTAGCTGAGCAATGAAACAGAACAACACACTCCGTTTATACTCACAGGTTGCAGTTGCGGTGGCCGGGTGGCAAAAGTCCTCTGAGATATTTCTCAGTGACTGCTTTCCGTTGCTAAATGGCTGAATACAGACTTCAAGTTCAGCTCCAAGTGTCTGGACTGTGTAATCCCCTGCCTTTACTACAGCCTTTTATTCTCTCAACTGGCCTGTCCTCCACGCGACGGGAAATTCCGTGTGGAAAAAAAATATCTTGGAAAATCCCGGATCTGGCCCTCCCACACATTAAGCCTGACACTTCCCCTTGCCAAATCAACCCTCTCACAAAGACACACGGTGCTGACAAACTGCCAAGTGCTGCATTACATAGTTTTACTGACAGAAACACACAATTCCAGGACATGAGGAGTTAGTTTGAATTAGTTGCATGAAGACGCAGATTCCAAGTTTTCACCTAACATCATGTTTTGCACCAGGGAGGTGCCAGTTCTTTTGGGATCTCAGCAAGAAAGGCATCAACGCTCAAAGCTGGTTAACAAAGTTTGAGTAAAAGATAGAAACTGCAGCATTGGAGGAGCCCTTCTTTGTGGATCACAGCATGCTGTGCAGAGTTTTGTTTGTGGTAAGGTTTGCCAGCCCCAGGATGGCTAGTACTCTTCTAGAGTCTTGTTCACAATACAGATTCATCACTGACTGGTAGCAGTCAAGCTTGAAATGTGGACTTAACTTTGAAAAGTCCCTCAGACAATATGCTCCTTACCTCAATAGAGTTACAATTCCTGAACAGGTGCATATAATATTTCAGGCAGACACGACAATACACTAGTCTCCCACTGAAATCATGCACATTTACTGTGTACACGCTGATGAATTACACTATTGCAGAGAGCAGTCACAGGGCGTCCATGGTATGGAGACACATGCTTGAGAAATCATGGACGCTTTGATATAGTGGGTTGATAAGCGGTCACAGGCTACTCGGAGCACAGTTGAGAAGGCAGTAACCGTGAGGATCACTGGCTCCTTGCACCTGTATGCTGGCTGCACCACTCCACTCCTTGATCCTCATATGCACCCTCACATCTATGCCACTTCAGTGATAAGTGACTTACCACTCTATGTGCAACAGTAGTTCTGGATATTCTCACCTAAGTATCCTTCTCGCCTCTGTTACAGGAGGTCTCACAAGTACTGTTGAGGGTTATAAGTAGGGAACGGGCATCACGAGTAATAGACACATTACAGGCTGTCAACCCTGTGCAAAGGCACAAAACTAGAAGCTTGTCAAGGAGTCCACATTCCCCAGCACTCCCAACCCTGGTCGACACAAAGTGGTATTATTCGTATGTGCCCTGATCAGCCATGTCACCCCACCCCTTGCTCCATGTCCACTCATGCACTTACTACAAAGACTCCACCAGACAGACCAGTTGCCAAATTGGTATCCCAGACATAAGGACTCACCATTATGGGTGAGGTTTAACAAGGTTTGACATTCAAAGGACTCAACAAGGGTTGTCAGTGATAGGAGGACACAGGGTAGTACCCAATTCATACCTGTAGAGCATAGTTATAGTTTATACAGTGCATGTTGGAGCTCTTATGTCAGAGCCTCAGCCTGTTCTTACAGAATAAAGATTGGTAGCTCCTGGATTCAAAGCTAAGATTTTAGCTGGTATCAATTAACAATTTTTTCCACAAAAAATATTTTCAAGTAGCCATACCTTAATAGATCTGCCCATCAAAGGAATCTATCACAGACAAGAGGATAAAGAGTATATTCTAAAACAGCCTCAGTTACTATCAAAATATGAGAGTTTACTAGAAATTGCAATAGTCCTAGAAAGCATGTCCAAGTCATTTACTGAATTGAGTGAGGATTAAAAACAACATACTGAATATTTGTAGGGAGAGGAACACTTTCTAGCAGGTGTGAACCAGAAAAGTTAGAAACACATACAAACCACCAAGAAACTCCGGAAAGTTGAGGTTAACTCTTGTCTATGTCACAGACTCATTCTGCAAGCCCAGGCCTGGGCCAGCCTTGCTCAGAACAACCGGATGTCCAGAGACTTACAGGGAGCATTGGATCAGGACTGCTATTTCTTTAGCTTCAATTGCTCATCTGTAAATTGGAGGTGAAAACATTTCCTGTCTGCCAACTTTTCTCTGTGTTCTTCAGATTGTAAACCCTCCTAACAGAGGCTGGTATTTTCAATGCACCTGTAGAGTACTTCATGCAGCACAGCCTAAATTCACACGGGTCCTGTAAATGTTCTCCTAATACAAAGTAGTGATAATGAGTTTTAATAGGGCAGTCTTTTTTTTTTTTTTCCTAAAACCTTGCTCAGCTGTTAGAATTGTAGACACAGGAAAGTTTATATCCTTCCTGGAGCCAGGAGGCAGAAAATCCTACACATTTTCCTGGAGATTCACTTTTTCAAGTCATTTTATGAGCTTCCTACTGGTAAGTGTTCATCCTTATCACGGCCAAAGCTCCAAAGTTGAGTGGGGAAAACTATCAGAATCACTTTGCCAGTGGAATCTCCGGAGGAAGGAAGACAGCATGTCACAGTTCACAATAGTCTTCCTTCACAGGGGCTGTATGAGACCTCTTGTCTGCAGCAGATAAAAAAACCACACAGAAAAAAACAGAACACCAAAGCCTAAAAGCAATATGCCTGTAAAAACTCCAGCCTAAAAAAAGACTGCCTCTTTTTGTTGGCAGTATTCCCTTATGCATCACTGACATGGGGCGCGCTCTGGTTTTTCCCAGGGAATTCTGCTATCCACAGAATATATTTTTATCTTCTTTTAATGTAATGGAAGATAAATACAAATGCAAATTTTTCAGTAAAAAAGGAAGCCTGAAAAGCATTTTCAAAAGCACCCAACTGAGAGGTTAAGATCTCTTTATTAAAAGTCAAAGGCACTTAAAAACTTCAATCCAGTTGTTCAGGAAGACTGGGATTCCTGTGAGCTAAAGCTCATGCTGGATCCTAAGTTACATTGTTATTTCAGTAAAAATACCTCTAATACAGTTACTAAGGTTGATCTGCAGATATTCAAGCGAGAAATACCATCCCGCTGGCCTCTTAGCTGGTTTCCATGTTACTGACTTACTCTCTTCTCATTGTTATTTCACATTTGTGCTTTTTTAATTCGTTTGCCAATTGATTTGAGAATACAAGAGCCTGTTTTCTTGTGCCGTACTGAGCTGGGTGCAGTTGTCCACTCTCCTCTTGTGCTACACAAACACAGATATAGTTCCTTAAACTTAATCCAATTCCTCTCTGCCAGAAAAACGGGATACTCTAAACCTAAATTAAATCACATTTTTAGAAATGTTGAACACTTCTTATTTCTATACATTCCACACCTTCCTTTCCACAAGACTTTTATTTTTTTTTACAAATGAATGGGAATATTCCAGATCATCTCTGCTCCCTTAGAAACAGAGGAGCTTACCAAGGATTATCTACCAGCAACTAAGTTTCCAACTAAGTTGGAAGGTTTACTTGGTAGGATGCTACGAGACATAAAAGGTAAGAAAAGGGTATATAAACACATTAGGAGTAAGAATAACAAAAACCAGTCAGGTCTGCTATTTAAAGGAGGACAGCAATTGACAGAGAACATGTCAAATGCCATTTCTTTCCATACAGAGAAGAGTTAACAAATACTCACTGTAATAGTGTTATGCATTGGGAAAAGAAAACAAGTCAGAGTATGGAAAGAGCAGAGTGAAGACTATTTAGGTTAGTTACAGCCAATCAAGTTACTGTTTAAGGATCCAAACCCTCAGTAATTACCTTTGAGAGTACAGGGAAAGGTGTCAGAGCACTGATGAAAAGCAAATATTGCCCCTCTGTATCTAGGAAAGGAAGATCAAGGTAATTAGAAGCCAGACCTTCCATGTAATCACCTACAAAAGATACCAGAACCATACTGACAATTTTTTAAAGAAAACAATTGAAAAATCAGCAGAAGGTTACTATGCTGTCAAGAACAGCTGACATTGATATGATTGATTTTTTTTCTTGGCAGATCAATCTAGTTTGTACTTCAAGGCTGAGTGAGTAACAAAGAAACAATAGTGTGCTATAGTTTGCTATGATTAAGACTTTTAATACTGTCCCATGAGACACTCTCATAAGCAAACAAGTGAAATAGTACTTAGCCAAAATCACCATAAAATGAAGATGCAAGAGATGTAACCACTACTCAAAGGGCAGTTTTTCAAAGATCACTCTCAGTCTAAGGACTATACAAATGAGCCCTGCAAGGGCTTATCCTGAACTAACTCGAGCTAATTTAAGTTGGGTGGCAAATTATCATCTAAAGTGCTTAGAAAATTTGCAGATGACACCAGGCTTTGATGAATTGCAAGAGTTCCAAAGGACAAACGTAGGACTCAAAGATTTCGGATAAATTAGAGACGTGATCCAGAAGAAATGAGGACAAATCAATAGAAACAGACACAACAGTCTTAATCTAAAAAAAAAAACAAAAACCAAAAAACAACACAAACAAACAACAAAAAAACCCAAGCCCCAAAAAACATAGAAACAAACTGTGAAACTGCTGGCTAGGCAGGAGAATTGTAGAAAAGGAACTAGGAGTTATAGCAGATCACAAATTCAACACGGGTTAATGATTTGTTGTCATTTTTTAAAATAGGAAATGCTATTCTCCTATGTATGAATAGGAAAACGAAAATTATTTGAGACAAAATTTGCAATTATTCCATCCAATCTGACATTGCCAAATCTCCTCTGGTGTACTGCACCTAATCTTAAGTACCACAATTTTAGAAAGCTACAGGCAGACAAAATATAATAAAATCCTGAGCACCACAGTCAATACATTATTTAGAATGAGATCAAAGTTTTATTCTCTTTTTGAAAAGAAACCAGGACCATCTTATACAATCATGACACCCTGCACTATTTTTATAACAAACCCAAAAAGATTTTAAGATTTACTAATTTTCTTACGAACACCCTCATTTTGTTTGCTTCCCTAAAAACATACATGAATGCTTGTCTGACTTTTAAGTGATCTAATCTTCCCAACTATCTGCTCTCCACAGATCACGGTTCAAGTAACACATGCTCAGAAAATATGGCTTACGTGCAAACACACAAAGCATTTAACTGTTTTATGTAGAAATGGATGATAGAGGAAAGAAATCTACACAATCTTCTAAAACCTAAAAGGTATTTTAGAGTACTTATGCGACATGTAGATCAACAATTCTTTATGTTCACTTGGGGCATAACAAGTAGTGGTTGGATTGATTTGTAGCAAAAAAGTTTTAAAGGAATTTTTTCCAAATAAGGAGGCCATGAAATGTGAGAACAGGAGTTTTGTCGAGTCCAGCCTTCTGTTGGAGATTTTTAAGTCTTGATTTGAGAAACATTTGTCAATACCTTTATCAGTAGTTTATGAAAATGGGATGCAGTAGGAAATTATTTTAGATTATCTAAAGTTCTCTGTTGAACTCGATGAAATCACAGAAGTAACAAATACAGGATATGGTAAGATCTCAGGTAAGCAGAATATATATGTGTACCTATGGACATATAGAAGGACACAGAGATTAATTTCCATGTATTTTTTTAAAGAATGGTTCTTTACCTACATTGTAAGATTATACCTCCGTTTACATATTTCTAAGTCTTCTTTTTTAAATATTTTAATGATGCGTTTATGTCGACAGATAAAAATATAGAATTAAGTACCTCTGAATAATCCAGTTCCATCTCTCTTCTAGGAGCTATATTTGTCATTCCTAAATTAAAATACTTCATAAGTATTTATGTCAAAATAGTTTGTATAGCAGATATTTATTCCATGGCAAAGAGCTGTAGAACTACTTGAAATTTTGAAGTCATGGAAAAAACTCCAGCTTAACCCACAGTAACACTCAATAGAAGAGGAAGAGTAAAAGCTTTAGCCAGCCTTGAGGGGAAAAGGAGTTCTGGTGCCAGTAGTGAAGGTGTTTCCTGTTTGGAGAAGAGCTTGAAACACTAATTCTTTAGAAATTCAGAGACAAAAGGTCTAAGGCACAAGTTTTCCCCGAGGTCTAGATGGGAAGAAAAGATACTTTCCACATACTCATCCCTAGGCCTCTGTGTCTCATTAAGCATAAGGTAGGCAATACAGAAGCCGGAATTTCTCAGGCTGCCTAAATCGGTCTCCACTCTGTCTGGAGTGAAACCTCAGGAGCCAGAAAATCTTATCTCCACTTCTCATTTCAGGAACTTGCTGATGTGACTCATACTTCTCAATTTCCTCCAAAGAGGCAAAAATACAAATTCAAGAATCTAACCTGAGGCCAGGGCCCACTTGCACTGGCAAGGTGTGATTCAGTGCATTGAAACATGAAACAGAACTAAGGAGCAGATGAAACAGCTCGCACCTTGAGTTAAGATAAAAGCAGGGCTGGTCTTAACATTGTGCATACTTGGCTGTCTGCAGCCGCAGATGGAACTTGATTATTTCTAATTCTACTATTGCAGAACTTGATTAATCATTTCTAGTTCTACTACTGGAAATTATGGCAGAGAAGCTCTTGAAGCCTCGCCACCCTTCACACGCATGTAAGAAAGAAGAACTACATAACCCACGCATAGACCCAGCACTGTTCATTTTACTGTCCAGGTCTGTTCCATAGTCCCTTACTCTCAGCAGGTGAGATGTCCCAGATGTGGCACTGATGGGGATGCCGGCTCCGAGAAAGAGAACAGTTATAGCTTTTGGCAAATAAGAGGAGTGAGAGGAAGTTTCAGGATTAGGAGATTAAGTAGGTGGTTGGTTCTGTGAAAGTGGTCATCGTGAGAAATGTTTTTTGTTTCGCAAATTCTTTGCTTAGCTTCTGCCTAGCTCTGTTCCCAGAAAATATTGTTTTGACTTATTGGATAGCATACGAACTAACAGTAGCAATGGAGTGCTGACATGACCTTCCATTCTCCATTTGCAGTATTATGAGGGATAGGCTACAAAAAGGGCAGTAGCTTCACTTCCTTACTAATACATCTCACATTAGTTTATGAACTCTAAGCTTCAGTTCTATTACATTCAGTGTTAAGTCAGTTTCAGGTAAATAATTTTTATACATCAATGGACACAATATTTAATGTGTTTGAGTACACAGCTAAAGCATGTCCGTAGACCATGAGAGAACAGAAGTTCTTGAATTAAATATTCTTTCAGGAGCATTCTAGCCACTCCACCACAAGTTTGCCACAACCATAATTTCCATGAATTGTTCCAAGAAAGAAGCTTATTTCTATCAGCTGGATAAGTAATTGGTTTTTAGGACAGGCATGTTTAACATAAGATCATTAGAGGGTACTTCAATTGATACATATAGTAGTTTTTTCAAGAACAAAGAAATTAATCACTAACATTGAAAGCAATGGTGTTACATGGCTCAATGTTATCCTTTTCCAGACAAAAAACAGCATCACAAAGCTTTTTAAAGTTCCAGTTAACTGGTGTCAAAATCATTAAGACTTTCCTTATTTCCTGGGCCTGAGAACAATACTTTAACTTTCCAGTGAAGATTTTCCTCTTCTGCCACTTCTAGATTCCTTGACTCATCAGAAAGGGTGCGCCTGTCATCTACTCTTTAATTACTGCACTTTCATATTTGAGCCTAAAAAGCAACCCACAAAGTCATTTTCTCAAATGCAAAGCGTGTGCCCTCCACCCCCTTAATAACTCTTCACTGGAAGGGTGGGTTCCAGGGAAAAGGCTGCCCAGGGAAGTGGCTGAGTCACCATCCCTGGAGGTATTTAAAAGACATGTAGACACGGCACTTAGGGACATGGTTTAGTGGTGAACTTGGTAGTGTGAGGGTAATGGTTGGACTCAATTATCTTAAGGGTCTTTTCCAACCTAAGCAATTGATTCTGTGATGCTATATTTATCCTTCCTGGTGCATATTAGTTGGGGTTTTCCCTCTCATTTATCAGTAGGCATTTACTCATCTTCTGTAGCCACACATGACTGCAATCAGTAGCAGAGTCTGTTTATTTAGACCACGGAGTCATAATCAGCAAAGATTACTTTCATAATATGTATTGGATCAACAGGAAGTGAAGGCACTGTCATTTATCATCTATAAAATAATACTGGGCTTGCATGCATCATTCTTATTTCAAGCAGTTAACAGTTCAGATTACTTGTACTACTTCTAAGCAACAAAATTCCCATGATGTTAGACTGGGTATATAAAACACAAAGCAGAAGCTACCCTACTGTCAAAACAGAATGAAAGATCCAGATTTATGCCTACCTGAAGTAAATTAGGAGTGCAGTTGGTCTATACCCTCTAGAGTCAAAGACAAAGATTTATCTAAAGGTTAAGTCAAAGGAGATCCATTCTCTGTTAACAATGAGAGCAAATATATTTGCTTACATGCTTAAAGCAATGAAAAAAGAATTCAGAACAAAATTGACAGTATTGTAATTTTTCATCTCTTATTCAGCTTATGCCATTAGCTACTACATAAACAAAATAAGAGTTAAACCACCAATTCTATGGTTTGCTTCTATCCTCTAAGCCAGGATTCAGTTTTCTTCCCCTGAAATAAACAGTGTAGATGCCCTTTTAAAGGCATTTCCCTCACTTACTAGGGTATGTAATTTAGTAACATGGAGTAACAAGAATACATTCCTACGTATATCAAACACTGCTCCTTGACCATGGCACTCACTGAATGCCAGCATTTGGGAAAGCAGCTCTTCATTCTTTCGTTCTGCATGTGATGTCCCTTCTCTCAGTGCAGAATTATTGCTATAGCTAAACCAGTCCACAGATAAGAATATTAGTAGGTCACCACAAGAAATAGAAAGAATCTACTTTTTTCCTTCAATTTATATCCAGAATTCTGCAAGTAACACTTCTATAATTACTTTTCCCATCCATCTTTTCTTCTTCATTCTGATTTTTACCTAGGGAACTGCACTCCCAACACGGTGACTCAGGAGGGACGTACAGTTTCCTCATCTCTCTGCTCCATGAATGCAAATGCATCTTGAAGAAAACAGCTGCAGCTGGAAGGCCCTTATAGTCAGGATGTTACAGATCCCACAGAAATGAACTCTGATCAATTAAACAACTCATTCACACTGTTCATCTCTACAGACCACAAAGTAACAGCTGGGACTCTGGAATCATCACCTGCACATGATGCTTTCGTTGTGTCCCCAACATATGCTGTAAGGCATGGACGCTAAGGGCAGGGAAGGACGACCGAAGGACAGCAGAGCCCTGAAAAACAAACCCAGCAGATTGGTTTCACTGACCAAGAGAATTCTATGGTAGGAAGCATGTGTTCAGTACTTCAAAGTGGGTTAGACTAGCAATCCTGTGACAGGTGGGTGATTTTTATGGCCATTAAGGAGGAGAGCCAGGAGAATGACACTTCTTCCTAGTAGGAACCTCTGGACTGTCCAAACAGAAAAAATATTACATGAAGTCCCCTCTAAAGAAATACCTTCCCAGATGCCTATTAGAAATTTGTGTTTAAGTCTGGGGAAGAGGAAGTAGGTAGGAAGGCTCAGAAAGGATGCGATGGGCTCTTTGTATCAGAGAAGTAAAGAAGGTGATCAGAAGTTTTCTGCATATAAAATGATAAAGTTGGTACAAAAACCCAAATGGATACAAACCATCTGTGAGTAAACATAGACTGGAAATTAGGAGGGAGTTTCTAGCCAGCAGAGCAATGGGGTTATAAAACAGCCTTCTGAATAGCAGAACAAAAAAACTTGTTTTTCATGCAGATCTTGTTCAATTTCAGAAAGGGATCATATGAGAGCACTATTCATGAAAGCAAGGTATAAAGGACCCAGCAGAGGTCCTTTACACTCCTGCATGCTGAGAGGTGGCTTGGATTCTTAACCCTCAGTGCACAAACCAAGCCTCTGGCTTCTGAACTGATTATACACACACAGATCCAAAAGATGTGAAGACAGATAATGTTATTATCCTGCATTTTTTCTGTCTTCATTGCTAATCTGAGGAGCTGCTAACCAACAGTTGTTGAAGAAAAAAGTCTTCATTCAAAGTCTATTAAAATGAGTAGGCCAAGCAGCAGAGCACACCTGTAATCTTTGATGTCCACGATAGTCACAATTTACAACAGTATTTCATTTGTGTCAGTGTATTAGGCATTCTTCTACTCAACTCAAGGGTGTACTCTCATTCTGGGATAAAAAAATTGCAAGTACAGCTGGAAGTTAATCCTCTTTTTATTTTCTCTCTTGTGAGAGAGTTGCACGCGATGGAAACTACCTACTTCAAAATTCTTCTCTTAATATTTTCCTGTAATACAATGGGCCAAACATATCCTTACACCTTATGCCCTCCTGTCAAAGAGCTCAATAAAAGGAAAAATTTATAAAGCTGGAATTCAAACTGATTGCTTCCCTTTTCCTGACTCTGGTAACCTGGATTGGCATAATAGCTTGAGAGAATCCCACGGTGAGCTTCACTGCAGCACAATGTATATTTAACACATTTGCATAATATTAATATTCCTTTTCTAGTCACTTGTTGTTCAGAGGCTAAATAGCAAAATAAATATGGGGATGTTTTGACATTAAAATATTCCTGGCTCACAGGTTTTTTGCCTATTCTCAAACAAAATGTTACATTTGATCTTTAACTGCAATCCAGTTTTTTCCCTTTAAGTTGTCATGCAAGTTAACTAGTATAGTCTGGGCACTGAAAGCCAGCTAGAAATAGCAGGTTTGAGATCTGCACAGTAAATTGATCCTGGGTTTTGGCATGGTAAGCCAGTCAGATCTGAACTCTGTGTTTCTGCAGGCAGATGGCTTCTGCTACCTGAACTTGTTCAATTACAACTGGCTTTGATATTTCCACGTACAGCTGCAGTACAACCTCACCTTCTCTTCCCCATCCCTCATTTCAATCCAAATTGACAAAACACGTGACAGTTGTCAATAGTCAATAACAAGTTCTCAAAAATTCCACTCAAGGACAAATTAGCTTTTAACTAAAGATTGGAAAATCTCATAAGACATCATACCCAAGGGTTAACCCATTTCGGCTTTCAGACCTGGCTTTTTCAGGGATCCTTTGTGTTACTGAGCTACTCAGAAAGGGAAGCCAGTGTGTTTTCTTTTGTAATCATCAGTTACTGCACACTAGACTGTGCCACTTAGTGACTTTAGCTGAAGGCTGTAAAACACAGAATATAATGCAAGGGAAAGGAGTCATTTCAGCTACTCAACCTATCTGAATGTTGCAGTGTGAATCAAAATGTAATTTAGTCTCATCTGAACTCCTCACATTCGGCCCAGGAGAGGAGTTGAAATGCTGTACGTAGTGCGTTGCCTGAATTTTAAAAGTAGGTTCATGACTCAAGTCTGATTGAAAAACACTGTTACTGACTATACAGAACTGATCTGGAGAAATGGGAGGAGAAACTATGAGCCTTCTAACTGCAAGGGTTCTCTTTTGTGAAGATTTAATCTTTGCACGCCTGAAAACATTTACACATTCATAAGCACACACACCTAAAGTTAAAAAAAACAAAACTGTTTTTCACTGCTCTTTCAGTAACCTTAGCACTTGAATTTCACAGAATAGCCCATATTAGAAGATACCTCAAAAGATCATTGGTTGAACCTTTCACAGGAAAGGGAGCCTAAATGGGAAGATCTAGCACCCTGTCCAATCACATCTTGAGAACCTCCAGTGATTTGCCCTGCTTCATACATACACAGCTTTTTCAATGATATTTAAAGGGAAGGCTAGTAAGACACTCAACCTTTCTGCTTTTATGGCAAAGATTTTATGAATCCAATTTGCAGATGTAAGTCCTACAATAGCCTCAGGTATACTCCCAGCAAGAAGAGAAGGGAAAGAGGTCAAACATAAGAAATGGATAACCAGGCAGAACTGCTCTGGAAATGCTTAATAAGGCAACACTTGCCTTGCACTATGCCTCCTATGCTTCAGGAACTCCTACAGACCTACCACTTGATGTAACAACAGTACTGTATCTGTTTTATTGCAGATATTCTATGCATGCTCTAGCTGGACTGATAATACATAGAAATAAAATGCAGCTGCATTTATATTACCCACCTGTGCTTTGCTCATAACACATTTAAGCTACCGATTTGAATATTTTAAAATTTTTTTGGCATGCCTTTAGCACATTCTTCTGCTGTTAGGTTTGATATTGGCACATAACTGGATTCCTTAAACTATATTCAGAATCCATATTTGCTGAAAAACTAGCATGTTCATGTAACAATCCATGTACATAAAGCCACAGTTTCCAATTTTTTCAGAAGAAAACCCTAATCTGAATTGTAGTTCGAGCTACTGAGTGGTATAAGGCTAGAGGATATAAAGGCTTAAGATAACGTAGCTGTATTTTGATGTGTCAAACTACTGCTTACATCTAGTAAACGCTCCAGAGCTAACTTTTAAGGGCACTGCACTCACAAGTGTAAACCTCCTCCAAGGTTATTTGAAGACCATTTGTCCACCTCAGTAGGCAAAAAAATATGAAACTCTGGGAAAAAGATTCAAAAAGAATGCTTAGTATCCATACTCACTTCCTGAACAGAGCAATTTTTCTTGGAGGGTGGAGGCACATAGGAAGAAAAGTATTTCTAGAAATTTACTACAGCAAGATACATATATCACAGCCTTCATGCCACCACACAGAGCACAGCAGAAATGCAGTTAAGTGTGACAAGAAGAATGTATCTGTTCTCTATCAGCAGTTTCCATTACGCAAATCACGGAATGGTTCAGGTTGGAAGGGACTTTAAAGATCATCTAGTTCCAACCCCCTGCCATGGGCAGGGACACCTCCCACTAGACCAGGCTGCTCAAAGCCCCATCCAGCCTGGCCTTGAACACCTCCAGGGATGGGGCAGCCACAGCTTCTCTGAGCAACCTGGGCCAGTGCCTCACCACCCTCACAGGAAAGAATTCCTTCCTAATATCCAATCTAAATCTCCCCTCTTTCAGTTTGAGGCCGTTACCCCTCATCCTATCATTACGCTCCCTGATCAAGAGTCCCTCCCCATCCTTCCTGCAGGCCCCCTTTAGGTACTGGAAGGCTGCTATAAGGTCTCCATGGAGCCTTCTCTTCTCCAGGCTGAACAACCCCAACTCTCTCAGCCTGTCCTCATAGCAGAGGTGCTCCAGCCCTCGGATCATTTTCATGGCCCTCCGCTGGACCTGTTCCAACAGGTCCATGTCCTTCTTGTGCTGAGGACTCCAGAGCTGGATGCAGTACTCCAGGTGGGGTTTCACCAGAGCAGAGTAGAGGGGCAGAATCACCTCCCTCGACCTGCTGTCCATACTTCTTTTGATGCAGCCCAGGATGCGGTTGGCTTTCTGGGCTGCAAGTGTGCATTGCCTGCTCATGTTGAGCTTCTCGTCCACCAGCACCCCCAAGTCCTTCTCCTCAGAGTAAATATTTCACTTGATACCACAGGAACCCATTCCCTCAGCAAGAACAGTCACGGTGTCTCTGTTCTCCACCTATTTTCATCAAACCTGGAGGAATACAGTAACACTGATATCTTTATCATGATCACAATTTGAGTTGACGCTTATTAACACTTTGAAGAGTTATTAAACAAGAAAAGCATAGTCACAGGACCCTCTCAGAAAGGATGCCACAGAGAACATAAGCCTATTATCTGCTTTATCCCTCTCAGGATACTCAGAAAGTACTTTTAGAAGATAGAAGTATGACAGATACCAAGAAATCTCATACCTCTATGAAAATGAACTGGGAGAGCTACAATAGTTATACCCAGCTATCACATCATGTCACATGTTTTTGTTGCTTCTTTTTAATCCCTCCCATTGCTGGAATATGTGGAGAAGTTTGACCACGTTCAGATGCACTAGATCAACCAGTAACTTGGTTGAGGTATCCCAGATTCAGTCTAACAACAACCTAACCACGCATTCTGTCACATCAACAAACAAATGTTTGTGAGTGCAGTGCCCTTAAAAGTTAGCTCTGGAGCGTTTACTAGATGTAAGCAGTAGTTTGACACATCAAAATACAGCTACGTTATCTTAAGCCTTTATATCCTCTAGCCTTATACCACTCAGTAGCTCGAACTACAATTCAGATTAGGGTTTTCTTCTGAAAAAATTGGAAACTGTGGCTTTATGTACATGGATTGTTACATGAACATGCTAGTTTTTCAGCAAATATGGATTCTGACACACGAACAAATCAACCAACCATTTAACCCACTGCAACATACACTGCAATATTGGCGCATCCCAATCTAATGTAAGAACAGGTGAATTTTACAAGGCTATGTAGATTAAAAGAATCTGATGATAGGAAGGGCATAAACAGCAGCAGTGCAACTTTATAGTCATTTGGGTCCAGTCCAAAGCCTGCAAACCGTAACGGCAAACAAGCCCCATATGTAACATAGAAGAGGCAAAAATAACTCGCAACACTTACCCCTATGGTCTGGCTACAACTACACAAGAAAAATATCTACTGTCCTGTCTTAATTACCATCACATTGGTTCATTGTTACCTAATTTGAGATATTTATAATACTTTTCCTCAGACAAATGTTTTTTAGGATATTACTGTGAAGAGACAAGATGTCTCTTGGCCAAATAAATAAAAAAACTTATTTTTCAGAAAATAGTGCCAAACTCACTGCTACAGTCAGATATGAGTAATCCCATTACAAAAGGAAAGTCCCTCCATGCAGTTTTATTGCAGGCAGGCTGTCTCTGGTTTGAAACCCCTGTTGCCCCATGCCATCCTCTTTGGACCCCTGAGGCCCACAAAATGACGCACTAACAATTACTGCCAACAGCAGGGGATTTCTGTCTTCAGCCTAGAAGCCAACGCAAACCTTCTATATACCTCAACATAGCCTAAAAAAATACTTTTGGATAAGGTGGGTGCTTAGGAACACAAAAGCATTATGGAGAATGTGACAAAGTTCTGCTTTGCCTATTACCTGCAAGTTATAAACTTATTTGCTCAAACTTGTGTCAGGTCAAGCCAGATGCCTGCTCTCCTTGTTGAGGACAAATTCCTTTAAAGTTTATCTTCTATCTGAGGTATACCATAAGTATTTCCCCTGCCATCCTTGCTCTGGCTCACCAGTGCTACCATTGCTTATTGCTAGTTCCTTCCATGCATCATAACTGAAATGAGGCAATAAAGTTTTCCACGGCCATAAGCACACAACAGGCATCTACGCTTAAGGGAATGAAGTATCCTATTCCAGTTAAAAATAATAGGGCAAGGTTCATTCAAACACGCAAGCTCCATAAAGCCTTCTTAATGCTAAAGCTTCAAGAAAATATAGGTAAGAGCACCAGCAACAGGCTAAATTAGCAGACAAAATAATCAAAGAATAAGCTGTATATGCAAAAGTTACCAAAACAAAAACAGACCTTCTAGGCTGCTTGAAAGAAACTTAAAGAACTAACGCTACAATAATCCTACAGGTCTTTCCTACTGAACAAAACAAAGCAACCACCTCAGCTCCACAAAATTCTCTCAGCCTCATGACCTGAAAGGGCACTGCATCCAGACACAGATTTTATCACTTTCCCTGCCTGCCTTGGCAAATCCAGAAGAGCTGAGATGGTGGGCTTGGCTTCTACTTAAAGCCCTTCTCATCTCTTCATCTCCTAGGATATAGCTAACAAGGCTTTGGTGTTATTGGGGCTCTGTTCATGTTCCTCATAGTGATGGTGCTACTCTGTGCTCAAAAAGGTAACAAAGAATAGTATCTAAAATGATAAAATATTAGAATTTTTTAATAAGATGTAGGATGGCTAATAAAGAAGCTTAGTAAACAAATTTGATAATGAAGTAATAAGTCACAAACCAAATTCTAATAAACCAAATTCTAATAAAGCAATTATGTATATCTTGTTAAGCACCTCTGCTGTATTTAGATGATATACTCTTCTTCTGTTTTAATGTTTTCTATGCATTTAATCTTAGCTTATATAGAATAATGTCTGTATTTAGGCAGTTTTTACATTAGTGTTGGAGAAATTAGTGTCAAGAATGTTTTAGTATTTGTATGCATTAATAGGTCAGTTGGGAGTAGCCTATACTTCAGCACCTGAAAGATGTGGCTATGTTGAAAGTCATTTGTGGAAACATTCTAAAACCTTTTTAAAAAAAAAACTTCTGGTCTTTAAAAGATGACTATTACTTCTTTGAGTGAGCATGTCTATGCTCTTACTTCAACACAGCAAAGAAGCAACTCTTTTTCCTCCAGTAAGTATCCTAGATCCAATCTTCAGTGAACTGGTGTACCCCATTCATCCTAGACATCTGTGGCTTTGTGATGAATCTGCGTGGACCTTGCCAAGCTCATCAAGTGGAACCCATAAAATAAGGCAAACAGGAGGCAAATCTGTATTTCTTATTTAGTATCTATAAAATGTAACTTATAGAATGCTGAGGAATCAAGCTACCTGCCTCTCCACGACCCTCATTCCCCTGGTATAACCGCCTTGCCCAGCCACAGATCGGTGATGGTGGGTGCTCGCCGCAAGGCCCCGGCTCTGGCAGCCGGGGGGGAGGCGCCATGGCGGCCAGGAAAGGGGCGCACGGACACGCCAAAGGCCTCAACGGACAACCTGCAGGAGTCCCCCACGCTCTCACCAAGCCGTCTCCTCACAGCCTGTGAGGACAAGCGCGCCGCCCCGCCGCCTCCTCCCGCCTCACCACCAACAGCCGGGCGGCGGCTGCTCCTCCCGCCGCCGGGGGTGGTGGCTCCGCCCGCGCGCGGCGCCGTACCCTCAGAGGCTGGCGGCGCCGCCATGGCGGCGGTGCAGGAGGTGGAGATCGACCCCGAGGGCACCTTCAAGTACATCCTGGTGCGCCTGCAGCGCCCGGGCGGCGAGGAGCAGCGGGACATCGTCCGCGGCACCAAGGCGGCCGAGTTCCACAGTGGGTGACAGGCGGTGGGGGTGAGCGGGGCAGCGACCGGTAGCGGGGCCTCCCCCCCGGCAGCGTCCCTCAGGTGCGGGACGTGGCCGCCGGATCCTAAGCGAAGCTGAGGCGGGGGGGAGCCGCTGGCCTGCGGTGGCTGGTGTCAGTGGGCATAGCGGAGAAGCCCCTTCATTCCCCCTTACAGGTGCCTCACGTGAATATGAAAAGTGGGGGTCAATATCTCTGTCAAGGTGCTATTTGCAGACCTGATAAACCCCATTTAGGAAAACGAGATGTATTAACTGAGTAAAAAGACTGAAATAGAGAACCTTAATTACAGCTTTCCTATGTCTGTCAAGAGAAACCTCCCTCTCTTGCAGGTGAAAGAAGGGAACCAGAGGAAAATGAGTGGAAAATAGCTGAAAAAGAAGAGTTCTAGAGTATTTGATGCCTCGTTCTTATTTTAATGGCTCTAACCATTCTTGTGCAGATCACATATTTGAAAAAGTAAATCCTGAGATGGAAAAGCTGGGCTATGAGTGCAAGTGCCTTGGAGGAGGAAAAATCGACCATAATAGCAAAGACAAGAAAATTAGGGTATTTGGGCTCTCTACAGTAAGTGCATCTCATGTGTTCCTTCAGATCACTTTGTCTCCGATGTTCTGGGATTTTTGTTTTGTAGCATGGCAGCTTTCAGCAATTTGAATCACAGTGTAAACATTAACTGGAAAACTTGCCTGGCTCACTTGTGAGATAGATTAGAAAAACACTGTTTTTAAGGGCAGGAGACCAAAGCAAAAATAATAACTTAATGCTGAGTGATATCAGCATTAAGTCATAATCAAGACTAAAACTGGATGTTAGCATTTCTTGATTCACAATCGGTTAGTCTTACTGCTAGAGCAGAAATAGCTCATTTGTAGCCCCAGGGTCTTGATCCAGCTATTGTGGAATTGTTATTTGCCAACAAAAATGTTGGTTGGTAGTTGAGCACCTAAATTGTGCGTGTTGTTCTGTGTGTGTGTTGGGTGAGAAGCATAGACCCAGTTTAGCTGTGGTGAATTTTTAGTAAGTGAAGATGTAGTTTCACATAAATGCATTTTGTGGGAATAAAAGTAACTTCCAAGAGTATGGAAACTAGTGCATTTTGTCACCTGTTATGGTTCTGGGTAAGTTATATTCCTTTATGGAAGACTCAGTAAGTGGTAATGATTTTTTGAATTTAGTCAATGTGCTGTAATCTGTTTCTGGTGTTGCTCTGTGATGAAGTGTAGCTACTTCTGTAGTAATACTGTGAGTAAAAATTCGAGGTTCCTAAAGTAGACATGAATAAAGTTCTGTTAACTGAATTTTTTTATAGAAAGTGATGGTTACTTCAAATCTGCTTACATTAACTGGATGAGCAGTGGAGGTTGGGCCTTGAATGTGTTAAGCATTTTTAAATGTTAGTACTGCTTGTATTCCAAGATGACTCCTGCCACCTGGAATCATAAGAAAAAAAAAAAGAATTCTTTTGGATTTATATGGGGTGGTAAGGCAGTGTATAATGCTTATTCTAAAGTCTTGCACCCATCATAACTGCATTTTAGATTTTGATGCCTTTATTGTTAATTCATCTGCCAACTTAGTGTTAGGTACAGTGATCAACTCCTCCTCTTCTAAGGCAATGTTTGTGGAATATATGTTGTTTCTCTGCTTTTGGTACCTTGATGCTTACAGACGAGCACCGGGTAAAAGCAGAGTTTTATTACCATGAGGGCTTCTGTCAGGCAGAGACCTGAAGGTTCAGAAGACCTGAGTAGCAGATCAGAAGTTAGTATATCAGTTACATTGGTTTAATGCTTCTCTTCAGTGGAAGACTTGTTGTCGGACTCCAAAATGGCATCATCTTGGTCTTTTACAAAAACCAGAGAAATAGTCATTGACTACTTTTGAAGTAGATGCTGTGCTATTATTTGCAAAGCCGGATGGGGTCTTCAAAGTGCAAGTGTGATCTGTAGGTCTGTTGCTTTACAACTGACAGTATAAACCTGCTGTTTCTGACATAACTATATTATCTAGTATTTTTGAAAAGTTTGCATTTTATAATCCATTGATAATTTTAATGTGTCTAGTTTAAATGCTGGTTTACTTAAGCTGTTCCTCTTGGGGCAGAGACAGTGGTGAATAAGAGTACACGTTTTGATAATGCAATCTTGAGCTCTTTTCAGCCTTCCAAGTTAAATGTTTCACACGAAATATTAGTGGAAAAAGAAAGTAACCTGTAAATCACAGGTTTTTATCAGAAGACTGCACTGTTGTGCAGTAAAGGTTCTTGAACAGGAAATATATCTTAAGTCATGTAAGACAATAATGGAAAGGTGCCTTCTACCACAGCTTTCTTAAATTTCAGTGAAAGAGTGATCAGTGATATAAATGAGGGTCAAAAATCAGATGGGTCATCTGGCCTTGCCTTAGTTTGGAGTTGCAGTGACTGAAAAACACAGATATTTAAAATTATGCCATTACCAGCTAAGGCAAGTTTGCAAATAAATAAAACATGAAGACTGATTTCTTTAGTGGCTAGAAGAGTACTCAAATGTTCACATGTGTGGTAGCTTACTCCTTTTTCCTTCAGCTGAGTCAAGCCAGTTGTTTTTATGCTCATACATGCAAGTGGGTCAATGTAATCACTGTGGTTTAAAAGAACATTCAATAGATATGGTAGCTGAGGGGTTGGGAACATTTTAATACAAGCTTTCTACTGGAGGAATCATGATGTGAAAAATGCATCCTCTATTACTAGAGATTGCTGGACCTTATCTCATTTATTTTCTACAGATGAGGGTGAGGAGAATTGGAAAGGATAATATAAAAATTAAACCTGATAAAGAATAACTCTTTAGAACCTCTATTTGTATACCTAGATTTGTATGTGAGCTACTAGAAGTATCAAATCATAACTGCCTGATTTGTGTTGACAATAACTCATTGGTTCTGTGGACTTTCTGTACATGTCTAATAAGCACTTGTTCTTTCTTGCAGGGCTATGGAAAAGCAGATCATTCAGTAACTGTAGAGATACTGAAAAAAGTGTATACAGATTATGAAATTACGTGGTCAGATGACAAAAAATAAATTGACTACTTATCAACACAACAAGCAGTTCAAAACTGGTAACTCTGCAATTTATTTACAATAAAGAAAATTGAATGTGTCTTCTATGTATGTTACCATAAATCTGGAGTAAACTGGACTCTGCTGTAACTTATAATGCTGTTAGTAATCCCCAGACATATCTAATTTTTCAGATCATTCCTTTGTGCAGAATCTGCAGTTCTAAGCCTTTTTCCTTCTCTTCTTGACATGCCATCTAATTAAATGCTCCCACATCATCTTACCTCCAGTTTGTTTTCATACAGTCCTGTTTCACTGATACATTGTAGGATTTTGCCATCCGCTTAAACACCACAGGACCAGACCTGTTCCCTGGTCTTTTAACGGCAGTATTTTCAGTTTCCTCTATTTTCTATTGCTTTTCAGGCTTTTCTACTTTCTCACACATGTTTACAAAAAAAAAAAGGGGGTTGGGGTGGGGTTTACTGTTACAGTTCTTTACCAATGTTCTAAATCATTGATTTACTCCATAGTTTTGAAAATTCAATATTTGTGTTCCACACAAGTAATGATCAAGATGTTTTGTGTTCTTGTAAGATCCTTCCCTATAGCCGACCGATGACAATGTCAAATTCTGACAATACTTCATTCTGATTCCCCTGTACTACTTTAATTCCCCATGGGTACGATGATGCTTTTTCCTTTTTTTATAGCAATAATTATCTTATAGTTTACTTCACAGCCAGACCCAGTACACCTAGGTAGTGTAATTAACTTACAGCACCTGCTTCCTCCTGTTGTGGCAAGATGTTGCCCTTCATTATTTGTGAAGTTACTTGCTACAGTTTCCACTTTTTTGTCTCCTGCCAGTCTTCTCTTGCATGCTCTTGTGGATTTCAAGGGAAGTACCTTTTGTTCTTATGCTTACATTGTTAACTTGCGGTCTTCAACAGGTATTTGTATATAAATCCTAGTTCTTCCCTTTGCTGTGGTTCCTACTGCACTTATCTACCACTATCTGGTGATGTAGAGTGGCTTTTTCTTTTCAATGTGCATGTGACTCTTAAAGTACAAACTATGAAATTTCATAGGTTTTGATCCAGTTTCTATCACAAAAGAATCTGCTGTTACTGCCTTATTACACTAATTATCCATCTTATGTCACCTTTCTGTATCTGTGTTTTCATTGGTTGGGTAGAGAGGAATTTCCTCTTCTCATCCTCAGACCCCTTTCAGTTCATTCCTCATTAAAGAGTTCTAGATATCTCCATCCCAGTAATCAACTGGGAGCAGGATCTCTTGAACTTGGTGCTGCAGGTCTCTTAGTTGGCACCTGCTTCCCCCTGTATGCAGCCTGGACTTTCCCTTCCAGTGCCTCTGTGAGCTTTTGCATCTCCTGTTTGTTCTTCTCTTTATGCTCTTGTGCTACAGTCATCTGGCTGCACCTCTTCAAATGCCATGATTTTTCTTAACAAGATTTTTGATTTCAGAACAAGATTAAATGCCTGTGTACCTAGTGACTAAGAATAGCATACAAGTCAATAATTTGCGAACTGGGCACTTCCCACTTCACTTTCCTCATGGGCTTTTTCCCCTAAGCTTTAGTAAAATAACTGTAACGGATGCCATTTAATTCGTGCCAGTATACAAAACTGGTTTTCTTAATAGCCTCATTTCCCAAAACTAGCAAATAATCTTCAAAGGGAAGTCATCAGTTAAGGATAGCGCCGCTTAAAACAAACAAGCTTTTTAATTTAGTTTCCTGAGACATTTTATGACTGATCTTAATGTTTCTCCCCACAATACTTACGGGAAAGACATAATTTAGACAGGATTTCTTATTGTTATGACTCTTTTAAAAAGCGAGGGGATGGGATGGGGGCAGAAAAGGGGTGGTGATTTGGAATGAGCTAATAAATTGAATTAGCAGCTGATCTCTACCTTTGTTTCTTCATACAAGAAATTGGGCCTGATGTAAGGGTTTATTGTGTCATCAAAAAAAAAATACTGAGGGACCTCTCCGTTCTTTTATTTTTCTAGTGCAGTATCATTTGGGGAAATGTTAATTTCCCTAGCTATTAAGTAATATGTATTGGTATTACAAGTTGAGTGGAAGACTTTCTTTATTCCAGATCATGAAGAGAAGCAGGAAGCTGGTCACTAGGGTGGTGATGATTTGGCAGGTAGAAAAAGCCTTACTGTAGATTAGGGAAACCAGTATTTGATGTTGAAACACCAACATAACAACCAGCCTATGAAACTAAGTGTTGAGTTTTGCTGCTTCTCAGCATGTATCTGCTGACTCTTAAGAATAGAACAGAGCTCATCTGGAATTATGGACATCCCAGTGCTGATTTTGCTGATTTCACCTGAGGAAAAACAGCCTTTATTGTCATCTGTAATTCTGAAATGGGAACTTAATTATAGTGTGTGGGATTTTCTGTTTTGCAGGTGTGTAATCACTGTGAGATTGTGACTGTAGCAGTCTTCACTTGAAAGTCCTAAAAAATCTGATTCTGTATTTGCACAAAACAGTGATGTTTGAGCAATCTAAGAATAAAGAGAGGATGCTGAGCCAAGTAGTAATGTATTAAACCCACAACAGCGAGTTTGATCATGAAGTATTTTCAAGAGGAGGCATTATGGTAGAAAATTTTAAGTGCTGCCTTCATTAATCAAAAAAGCACATGAGATCCTTGTTCTTAACGATATTCATTGTCATAGTGGTCAACGTTTTGTATTACTTCAGGTACCACTCTCTGAAACAGCGCTAGACCTAGCAGGTTGAGAACAAGCTATTTAGTCACTATGTGTAAGCCATGATTTGTCTTATGATTGAGGTTTGAAAAATGGCAAGTGGTAGTCACTTTGTTTCCAACTTCCCAGTTTTGATGAAAAAGAACTGTCAACAGTACCTTATTGATCTGCCAAAGCTAAAACTTCCTTTTATTCCTCACTCTGTAGCCAGCAGTTATCTATCATAAGTCTTGGAGCTCACGCACAAAAATTCCAAAGTGCAATCACAGCCACGGACAACTGACTCCTTTTCCTCACCCGCGCTCTCCTATAAAAGAGCAACTTCATTAGTTTCCGAAGCATCCCTTTAAAATAGTCTTCTTACAATTGTTTTTGAAACAGCAGTAATTGTTAAGGATCTTCCATAAAGTACAGGAAATCCTCTATGACTCTATCATAATAGCAACATGTTCAAAACAGGAATGTTGCAGTAGACTTTCATAGCCTTCAATGACGGGAACTTTATGCAATAATTGAAGTGATTTAGGTCACTGCTGTAATAAGTTTCTTTCCATCCCCTCAGGCTATTGTCCTTTCTCCCCTACATGGAGTATCCTTGCATCCAGCTTAATGCAGTGGTTGACTGTCTCTAGGTTTATATTTCTGCAAGGGCACCCAATAAAGCACTGCATGATGATAAGCAGTAGCTTTGATGTACCTGGTAGAGTTGTGTAATAGCTTTTGTCTTGTTTTAATTAAGACAAAAAGTGCAATGGATTTTTTTGTGCACGTGAGTTGTTGGTGATACAAAGCACTTGGGACGAGGTGGTGTAGTTTTTTGGGTTTGCTTGCATTTTTTGGTAAGGTAATTTCTTCAGCAACACCACTATCTTCAGCCTAGGGCACGGGAGTGACTTGTACCCAGGCTGCCAAATTGATAAAAAGATTGAAGATGTGTGAGTGTTCAGTAGTACCCCCCCCAGCGAACTTTAAAAATGGCTATAGTTGTACAAGCAGTTTAATTTCTGGAAAAAATCTTAAAAAAAAAAAAAACAACCAAAAAAAACCCCAACCCAAAACCCCCAAACCAGGACAACATTCTAGTTAGCAGTCCACTATAATAGTGCAGTTTATCTCCTTTCCCACTTGTCACCTGAAACTCAGTTTTGTCATCCTGCAGTTTCCTGGATTGCATTTGTAGGTTTGTTGGTTGGTTGTTTTAAGGAACTTCTCATGTAGAACCTTATTTCAACTCAGCTTCTAAAACACAAATTGGGTTTATTATTTCTAAAAACAGTGTGGCTTTTTGCAATTACATGCAGAAATTTTCTTAGAGTGATATGTTAAAGTCTGCATGTGAAAATTCACAGACAGCAGGAGTAAGTATTCCCTGGTATGCTTTTTCAAAGGCTTGAATACAAGCCATATGGAAACATTAACAAGGATTTGTGAGATTGCCAGTAGAATAGAACACAAGTGACAAATACAGTGGCGTCTCCCTCTGGTAGCAGAGCATGCAGGTGTGCTCTCGATTCCGAAATCTCTGGCTGCAGTTGAATGCAGCAGCCACTCCTGTGACATACAGTTCTGGCACTGCCTGAGAATGTGACAGTGACTTGCTTCATTTTTAAATAGGTATAAATGGCAATTAATTGGCATAAACAGATGCTGCTTCAAGCAGAACTCCATTTTTCTACACAAAAATCAGGGGAGTCTTTCACTTCTAGTCAGACATCAGAATTTGTCAAACGTTTCCATAACCAGCATCCTTAATTTGTCAAACCAGAATAACTCAACAGAGGAAAAAGCAAAGAGATATGAGGATTAAAACATTTTGTCTTTAAGATATTTTTGAAGGGCCAGTGGTTGAATTTTAACTGGAATCCTTAAAGGCCATTTCCATAATATATCGCTGCAGTCCTTTATCAATTATTTTAACTATGCTGGTCCTAAACACCTTTCTCTCTTCAACGAATTTCTCAAAGAGGTGGATACCGCCGCCAACCCCAAAATAATGTGCTTTGCTTGCCAAATACACGTGGCCGTTTTTATCCAGGAGCTTCGCCAGGGTGTCATGCAAAGCACTGTAGTAGTCAGGGTTATAGATGGTCTCGGAGGTGAGAATGATGTCATACTTTGAAAAGGGTTTGTTGCTGCTTAACAGGAGCTGGCTGACTTCGGACCACTCTCCAGAAAAAAATCTGCATTTGGTGAGCGCATCGGGTGAGCACTCTGCTTTTTTGGGCTTCTTCAAAGGAGGCTCGTGAGTTTTTCTGTCTCCTCCACTGCCCGTCCAACTGCCTTCATCTACACAGTTAGCCACCGCGTTAGGCAAGGTGATCTCATCAATCACTGTGCTGTTGTAGTCCTGAAAATGGACTTTTCCAGCTTTTCCCTTTAAGGCAACTATTCCCAGCAGTCCAGCTCCACAGCCAAGATCCAATACGCTCTTGTTGGTAAAGTGTATTTCAGCCTCGGAAAAGAAGTCTATGAGATCAAAGGTGCATTCCCAGATTTTCAGCCCTCCCTCGTAGACCCCTGGGATGAGATCGGAGTGAGAAGAAACGCTTTGAGACACAATGCCTTCCCTGTCGGCATCATCCAGACACATCATTTCCACTACGGACATGTTGACATAATACAGGTCCAACGCTCTTTCCATTACTTTATTTTCCAATACTTTGGAAAGGTCCTCAGGAATATTGTGCTCCTTGGCAGCTTTAAAGCAGAGCTTTTTCTTGGATGGCATCTCATCTCCGCATTTATCAGTGCCCGGCCTTGGGCTGGAGCCTGCTACGGGACCCACAGTTTGCTCACTCTTTTCCGTGGATTCCTGCGAGTGTTTTGGAGAGTGCAGCTGTGAGTCCATCCCATCGCGAGCGTCTGCTTCAATGTTCTCATTTTCATCAATAAAAAAATTAAACCGAAAATCCATTTTCAGGAATAAAAGTAAAAAAAAATAATTAAATTAAATTATTACAGCCAGAAAATCTCATCTAATGGCAATACTAAGGCAAATTTTTTTTTATTGTGGGTTTTTTTTTGTAGTGATGGCTATGGGGAAGAGCGCTTTGCAGGTGGAATATCGGATGTTTTGCAGCTGAATCAGGTGAATTGCTTCTGGAAAACAGAAGGAATAGTTTTGTGTGTTATTGAAATAATAAATATTAGGACAAACAAGCCGAAGGACAAACATTGCTGAAAAAATGTTACAAGCGACAGCATTTCTCATCTGGGGGACAGGGCGGGGAAACCACGGTAGGTGCTTATTCCGGTAAAACGGAATAAGTCGCTTTTCAGACTTATCGTTTCAAGCGACGCAATAAACACCGCGGGCAGAGACTGGTTANCCCCGCCCCCTTTTTCGCCGCGGGCGCAGAGGCTGCTGGGATACGGGAGGACGATTTTTCCCGCCGCTGGCCGGTCCTGAGGTGAGGTATCGCCATGTCTCAAACGGATCCCGAGCTGCTCCTGCAAGAGTTGGGAGGCTGGGACTGGGAGCTTTGCCGCCGGGAGTTGCCCGCCGTCCTGCCGCGGCTCCTTATATCCTTCCTTTCGGCTGTTTGAGGTGGCTGTGGGGAGGCACCTCGAAATGGCGGGGGTGTG